>VDFB02180373.1:13780-69380 GCA_007258455.2 Sequoia sempervirens
ATTTAACTTTTTATTCCCCTAATTAATCCCCAACTTCCCGAGGCTGCCATTCGCAAACCGTACGTCCAATCCACTCCGTTCAAAAGGAAAACTTGCTTAATTTTTCGCCCTCTCTCCAATGGTCTCCTCCATTTCCTTCTATCGCGACGTCGTCTGGGGCCCCTCCTTTCTTCCCCAACCGCCCTCTCGAGGGGGCATACCCTACCACTTCCTTCCATCTATTTCAAACCAGGCACTGGGGCATCCCCTTTCTTTTTCGTCAAGCCGGGGCATCAATCCTCATCCTTGACAGTCACTTTTCTTCGAAACATTGTTATTTCAACAATATTTCGAAGAGGGGCAAAATGAAGACATCTAAATTTAATCACTTCCATATGATTAAATTTGTTGCATTTACGTCTATCATATTAATATTAATTTATTAAATTAATATTACACTCTTTGTCTCATACCAATAAAGTATTTAATTTAATAATTAATACTTTGTCTTTTACCTTATTCCTCTCTAAATTAAATAAATACACTAATTTATTTAATTTAGTCATTCTTCCTCTTTTTGATTTAAAAATCAATTTAAAATTCTCCACTTTCTCTCTCCTTGTCACATCCTCCTACATTTGCCACTTGCCTCTAATCTTCTGTTAATTAGCCTAATCCAATATTTGCACAACTTTAACCAAAATCATTAGCTAAATTTAGCACCACTTTTTGGTCAATTCTTCTATTTTTTCCTTTTTGATGTTAACCCCCTTTCCTATGTGAATTTTTAATTCACATTAATTTAACTCTAGATTCCTCTCATTTAAATATGAATTTTAATTCACATTCCATTCTTCCAAGGCTTCTAGAACCTTGGACTTGTCACAATCTCCACATGTGACCAAGTCCCACCTTTTGGAGCCCCCTTTTACCCTCTAGATCATCCTAGGAATTATCCTCCCAACCACCTTTCCTTTTCCCATGTAGATTTTTGAGGAATTCTAAAATTTCTCAAATGTCCCTTTCACTCCCACTTGGGGACAAGAAATCCCTTTTTGTGGAAATCCTCTCATCCCCCAAGGTGCATGTCCTTTTCCACCTCATGTACCTTTTTGACAACTCATCTCCACCTCATATCCCTTATCCACTTCACCCTCCACATGTCAAGATGTGAGGGCTTGTGGGTTCTCAACCCACCATAGCCCTTCATCTTGGCCTTGTTGGATCAATCTTGACCATTGAATTCTCTAGAGAATTCAAATTCTCCTATAAATACCCCCTTCTCAAGGGCATTTCCAACACTTTGCATTTTGATAACTACATGCTGTCCATTTGAATCCTCAAGCCTTTTCAATCATTTAGCCATCTTTGTTCATCATCTTGCATATTGAATCTTGCATTTAAACATTCAAACAATCATCTAAGGAGCACACAACCAATCCAAGCAAGGGCCAATCAAAGGGGTATCAACAAGGGAGGTAAAAGTGTTTGTGTTTCATTTTATTTGCATTCCTTTTTGTTGTATCAATCTTTTGGCTAATCTTGAGGTGTCCTTGGTATTTTGTTCACATTTCTTAGTCATTTTGCACATTTAGGGTAGTAGAAATATCAAGGTATACAGATGGCATGAAAACTTTATGGTGATATTGCTTTATATTTCATGTTTTCATGCTTATTTGTGCTCTATTGTTGGTTTGGGGTTAGTTTTTATGCTTTATTACATTAACCTAAAATTTACCCTAGATTACATTGGTGAACCTGATGTGAATCAGACACGCAACCTTCTGAAACTGCATTGAGTCAAAGAGTAATCATTGTAGATATCAAATTCAGGATGTAATTCGTTTCAAAGCCATTAGATAGGCATCATGTTGTTTTGCATCAAAATTGTCAAACAGAGTTTCCTTGCAATGGAGAACCTTGGATCATTTATTTTGCACAACACTTTCAGAAAGCTCAATGGCTTTCATCACTATTTAAACAACATAATTAATTTGGAATTTTTTAATTAAGAAGCAATTATCAGTAACCCTTTCTGCATTAGTGTATTTGTATTTTGCAAAAGTAATCTGATAAGTATATTTGTTGGTATGTGATTAGCTTTGTAATGACCTCCTTGACATTAAATGCTTACTATTTTTTGTTTTACTTGCTTATGCTTCTAGTCATAAAAAAAAAATGTCATTTTCTGTGCTTGGAAATTGTACTTGGAGATCAAAAGTTTTGGTTCCATGAAGTCAAAACAAGGATTTCCCTTGATTAGCAATCATTATACACATTTGTTACAGTTAGTCTTAACTTGCAAGTATAATTTTGTACTTCAACAGCAAGAATCTTAATTCTGTACTTCAACTTTAATCTTATGCATTTGGAGGATGTAAATTGGATGGACTCACTGCACAACTTGGTTGCTCTTCCTTTGCTGCCAATAATCTATACTGGATTCTTCTCAATTGGATTTTGTTTATGCGCAGAGGCAAGTAACTGAATTGCCTTTGCTCACAAATTTTTTCACATATATCCTCTTAGTCCTCTTGGTGCCAAAAATTTGATACACGTCCATTGTAATTTAGGGTAATGGACTATCTTATTGCTGATGCCAAATTTTTAGTTTAATTTGTAACTTTTAATATTTCCTTCTCCCCTTCAATTTTACAGTGCTATATGCAAGATCAACATTGCATTTTTGTGCTTCAGTTCCAAGCACAATGCAATTGGTTCCTTTGTTACTTTTGTGTCTTGACACATTGTATTTCTTTGAGCAGTTTGTCGCTCTACTCATAGAGCGCACACAAAACTAGTATTTAGTTTTCGTGCATATTAATTTAAAAAAATCTATAGGATGGAAGGGTGGTTTGCTACAAATGCAAACATCATTTCTTTGAAAACTTGGGACCAGATAACGTACAATTTGGTTAAACCGATTATAGTGTTTCTCTTCAAATGTGCAAATTGGAAGTAAAGCTTGTGGTTTACCATCAAAATTATATTTTTTCCTAATCCTTTTTTGGGTACACGAAGAGTTGCTTGAAGGTGGACATGGCCTCATGGTGCAAGGATATAATGACATACAAGTTGTTGTGGAGGATGGGAGAACCTTTGTAGTTGATGCAACCATCATTACATTACCTCTTGGTGTCCTAAAATCAAACACAATACAATTTTCCCCATCATTGCCACCGTGGAAAGAGGCAGTAATACTAGATTTAGTGGTGGGCAATGAAAACAAGATTGTTTTATATTTTGAGGAAGTATTTTTGCCAAATGTGGAAATTTTGGGAGTGGTTGCACCAACTTCATATAGTTGTAGCTATTCCTTGAATCTGCACAAAGCAACTGGACATGTTGTTCGTGTGTACATGCCTGCTAGAAGGCTGGCTAATGACATAGAAAAGATGTATGTTCAAGCAGCTACTAACTTCGCAACTCTTGAGATTGGATAATGCAATTTACCCTTAGAAAATTATTATATCAGTGTTTTACATTATGATGGATCAGAGTTCTGATCAAAGGGGTGATGTAAACATAACATATATTTGAGATAGTAGAAATATAATGTCTATTCAAAAAGTTTTAAAACAACTGCAAAAATGTGTTGCTTTTAAACTGGCAATATTTGCTGTAGAAAGGGTTTTTTATTAGTTGCTTTTAAACTGCCAATATCTGCTACTACTATAGTCTGATCCTTTGTGCAACTTAGTGATATGTTGTATGATCTTACATGTAATTCTTGAGGCACGTGTGTGTGCCAATAAACAAATAAACAAGTTATTCCATCATCCCACAAATTTATCAACTTGCAATTGTATAAAAACTTAGTTTTGATTTGTTGCACTTGTACAAAATAACATAGTAACACCTGCTACCACTTGCTACCACTAAAATAGAATAAGGAAGAACAATGCACAGTTACTGTCATATAAGAGTAGAATTGCTTACTATTTCTAATCAATACTTATACAAACAAAAATTAGAATTGCTTTACCTCACAGGACTGACTGAATACTGTTAAAAAGCACAGTCAAGCACAACAAAATAAGACCAAAATCATTCTTGCACACTTTGAAAAGTGGATTAATTTAGGTGGACCTACAAAGTAAAGTTGCAAGTCACTTGAAAAAAGTTGCATGGACACCTACAATAATGTTGCAGTTCACATGTAATAACATTCCCAATGCTTAGTACTTGATGGCGCTCCCAAAAATTGTGAATTTTCACACCTCCAGACCTCCTACGCTCTATACTTTGCAATTGAAAGATGACTCCTCTGTTACAGACAATTGTTTGGATTCTCCTATGAATGACTCTAGTGTTTTTAAGAGCGATGTGGAAACTTTCTACTAGGATTCAAATCCCTCATTCATGGATTTTGCTGCCATTGTGAACCTTAAGATTGTCTGGTGTGTGTACTCTAAACATTCAAAAGCAAGGGTTGCTTGAGAAGATGTCAACTCCATGGAAAATATGAAAATGATTGATCCCCCTAGACAGGTCGATTCTTCCCCTGTCTTTGAATTCGCTTTACAAAAGTAGTAATTGAAGGTGAGCAATTTTTCGTCGCAAATGGATTAATCAGACAATTTAATCACTTCTGTTCTGGACTCTTGGATTTACACAGGTGTATTATTGATGCATGGAAGCCTCTGAAAGGTAATCTAAAGTTTATCCCTGTGCCCATGGTTTTTTCATTGTGATTTTTAACTGTGTGATAGATCGAGATGCTATCTTGTGCGAGCAATGGGTCTGAGGGTAACATTTTCTCCTTTTCTATCTTGTGTTTAATCCTTTCACTAAATCATTCAAGGTAAAACCCATTTGAGTCTGTCTCCCAAACCTACTGTTACAATTTTGGTTTGATTCATGCTTCGAAGCCATTGGAAGCTCCTTGGGCAATTTTTTTGGTGATTGACACCTTTGGTTTCACCCACATAATCTTTCACCCATATCCTAGTCAATTTGGATACTTCAAAAGATCTCCCAGCTGATATTGCCTTCAAAATTGCTAATCCTTGTTGGACACAGGTATTGGATCATGAAGGTATGAACTTCCACTGTCAATAATGTTACAAAACAAGACCCAAGCCAAATACTGATTATCTGGGGTCTTGGTGGAAAGGCGCTCTTCCACACCATTACATTTTGGAAACTTCCCCAATGTAATCTAAGAAGGTTCTCGATTCTACACCCAATTCTCCTCCAATTTCATGAGCTCCTTGTTCGTTGTTGGCATACTCAGTCATTAAGAACCCTATGCTAGGTGATGAATTACAAACAATTATACTTTCAAAAAATGAACATGGTGAGAAAAATGAGATTCATGCTCAATCTAAAAATATGGATGCTTGTGTGTAATTGCTTGTGCTCTCTCCAAGTAATTTTGAAGAATGGATTATAGTGACAAAGAAAGGTAAGAGAAGGAAAAAGATGAGGAGGAGAAGGAGCAAGTGGAGCCGTCGAAGGAAAAGAATGGAACTGGGAACGAACATGATGTTCAGCTTTCTGGCCAGGAGAATAAAAATAATGATTTGAGTATTGATTTTTAAAAAAGTAGATTAACCTTTTTGCAGGTCCAATTCGAGGATATGGAAAAGGTGTTGGTTTCTCTAATGAGAGTTACTAACAGGTTAATGAGATGTGCGATGCTGGGAGCAGCCTCAGGAGAAGCAAAGATATCCAAAAAGTTGAAGCAGGGGAAATCTGATGCCCTCAAACTGCTGGATTAAATAAAGGGACTTGACTGGCGCGAATATGTAGCTCTCTTAGGAGAGTATGGGGACCTGTTTAGGAAAGCTAGCTAATGGCTTGGTCTGCTATTTTCTTGCTTTTTGATGGGTTTTTTGAATTATACCATTTTTTGGGACTGTTCGTTATTTCTCTATAAGATTTGGTGGAATACCACCTAGTATACCGTGGACTTAATTAATGGCCTCCATAGCTCTAAATTAGCTGGTAGTTACATTTTGTTTTTGATAGATAATGGCTGGACTATTATGATGGTTTTAAATTTGGGCCTGTGTGCCAACCTGAAGCTATTTTTTGGTTTGGTTGGTGGTGTTGTTTCTCACCTTTACTGCTCTTTTTGATCTGCTATGTTCCATGGGATCAAGGCCCTTCCCTGCTTATTCTATTAAAGACAAAGAAAAGTAAGAAAGTTAAAAATATTGATAGCAGAGACAAAACAAGACTACACTCTCATATAAAATTGGCTTAGAAAAATACAACATGAGGCTTCCTTATGTTCTACAAGGATTTTCTCTCTTTATTCTACATCCTGTTGTATTCTATCTTATTTTATTTAATCTTTTAGTTTATGGGAGTGGTCCTCAAAATCACAATTTGTCAATTAAAAAAATATTGCCAATGCTTAGTGGTATTGTAAGTTCAAGTAAAATAATGAGCCACGAGTGTTCCAATCTACTACAAGCTCACCATTTGTATCTTTTCAAATGATAGGTTTCAATCCAAAAGTTAATTGGCTAATCTTAGTACCATCTCTACTCTAGCTATAAGACATAATACACTTAGCAACTCATTTATTTGAGTTGGGAAGATATTATTGCTTGAAACTATTATATAGATATGGTTTCAAACAGTGAGGTCAATAATTCAAGAAATATTGGGAGTTAGTAGTTGCACAAAGGATGAAATTACCACATGTGTCTTAGTTGACAATAGTAAAGGGCTGAAATTGTAGAAGTTGAAGGGATGTGTTCTATGTCGTGATATTATACTCTATCTTGGGTGGCATTAATTTTCCTATCATTGGAGGTGTGCCTTCATTTACTTGGGTGTATGATTTCTCATTAGTCTTGATGTTATATCTACGGGTTTCATCCTTCACCCGATTTAATTGATGGTCAAATAAATAAAGCCGTGGCTACTTATTTATTTGAGTGCATCCCAAGTGAAGCGACGCCCCTATTTAAAATTGTAATTTATATTTTATTTTGTGGTGGCCGACTATACCAAGATTCACCTTGAACAAAGAGACATATTGTTTCATGATTATTATGAAAAGACGTCTTGCTTGAAGAGAAGCGATTTCATCATGTATATATAGAAGGCGTTGCTCTCTTATAATTCATCATTATTATTCAAGGGAGTTTGCATACCAACAGGAGTTCGATTCATATATACAGTAGATCGACATTTGTTTCAAGGAGTTTATGATTCTTCATTGAGTATATAGTTGCATCTAGAGAGGTGTTGTGGTAGTTACATCAGATCGGCCTAAGAGATTGGTCATATTGTAAGGAAAATTGCTGCTCAATTATTCAATATATAAGTGATATATTGTTGCTAGGTTTTTCTCCCTCAAAAAGGAGGGTTTTCTGAGGGTATATGTTGTGTTCTATTGTTTAGAATTGTTTTATTTCTGCTTAATTTAAATCTGGTCATAAAACTAGCATGGTATTAGAGCGGGTTTAAGCAAGATCAAGATCAGATTTGTTTAAGCAGCAAAATCTTCTTCTCTTCTTCTCATCTAAGGGAGTCTATCTTATCTTTGAAAATGGTGAACAGACTCAAGGTTGAAGATAGGCTTGATGGTTCATCTAACTTCACCTCTTGGAAGTTTAGAGTTCTTATTGCATTGGAAGAGAATGATCTTCTCAATTTTGTGGAGAGCGATGTGCCTGAGCCATCTGATGAGGCTAAGAAAACTCAATGGAGGAAGAATGGTACTAAGGCTAAGAAGATTTTGATTGATTCTGTGAAGGATCATCTTGTGCCAATTATATCCAAGATGAAGACAACCAAAGACATGTTCGAGACTCTCCAAGGCTTGTACGAGATCAATAATACTAGAAGAGCTCTTGCCTTGAGGCAACAACTCCATCATATAAAGATGGCTAAATGAGATTTGGTCATCTCCTTCTTCATGAAGATCACTGAATTGAAAGATCAACTATATGCCATTGGAGATATTGTTGATGATAGAGATCTAGTCATGTTGGCTCTAAATGGTCTTCCTCAATCTTGGGAGCCCTTTATCCAAGGTATTAGTGGAAGATCTAAACTACCCAAGTTTGATCGTCTTAGGGTTGATTGCATTCAAGAGGAATCAAGGTTGGCAGCAAGAGGGAATGGTCGAAGCTCTCACAATGAAGACAATCATGTTCTTGCTGCTCAAACTTCTAGAAGGAAAGGAAGAGAAGGGAGAAAAGGAAACTTCAAGAGGAATAGAGAAAAAAAATCAGATTATGCTCCTGAATCAAAGAAGAAGAAAGATCTCTCTCATATCTAGTGCTTCAGATGTGACAAGTATGGTCACTATGCTCGAGATTGTTTAACAAGACCAAATCAACATGCTTCTACTATGGATGTTGGTGATGTGTCACCTCAAGAAGAATCTAGAGACAACTCAGAAGGATTTCTATTCATCTCTGCCCTATCAAGCAATGTTCCAATCGACAATAGCACATGGTTGATTGATAGTGGTGCTTCATGACACATTACAGGATATCGGGAGCATCTTTCATATTTGGTGGAAAGAGAAACCAACCTACAAGTGATAATCGAAGATGATACTTGCTATTCAGTGAAAGGTGTTGGAGCCACCTCTCTTCATCTAGATTCGGGCATCCCTCTTCACTTGAGTGATGTCTTGTTTGTACCAGGAATCAAGAGAAATCTGGTTTCAATTTAAGCTTTGGAGGACAAAGGGTATCAAATTGCATTTTTTGAGGGTAAAGTTCTTGCTTGGCTGAAGAACTCTAGCATCAAAACAGCCTGAGTGATTGGTGTTCGTCAAGAGAGTCTATATAGACTTTCCATTCGTCCAGTTCAAGCATTGTTGCATGATTCTACCAGTTCGTGTGAGCTATGGCATAGGAGATTTGCTCACTTATATTTTAGAGCTTTTCCATCCATGGAGAAGATGGTTACGGGTCTACTGAAGCTCAACCAGGAGCATGATGGTACTTGTAAAGGTTGTGCAATGGGTAAGAATACTAAGGGTCCTTTTCATAGAAGTGAAAGTAGATCTATAGAAATTCTAGATCTTGTTCATTCTAACTTATGTGGTCCAATGTTTGTGGCATCTTTGAGTGGTTATTTTTATTATGTGATTTTCATTGATGAGTATTCTCAAAAGACTTGGGTTTATTTTTTGAAGTCTAAGGAATCTAAAGAAGTGCTTGATAGATTCAAAGAATTCAAGGCTCAAGTTGAAAATATGTCCAGAAAGAGGATTAAGGTTTTGAGATCTGATAATGGAGGAGAATACACTTCTGAAGGTTTTCGTAATTTCTGCATTGAGGCAGGGATCAAGAGGGAGTTTTGTGTTCCTTGGAATCCTCAACAAAATAGAGTTGCAGAAAGGAAGAATAGATCCATAGTTGAGGTAGCCAAAGCTATGATTCATGATCAAGACTTGAAAACCTTATGTTATGCCTTGCATAACCACCCCATTTTATTCTAGAACAAAATGGGTCCCCCTTTTTCTTTTGTTTTCTTCGCCTTTGGTTGTCTGGTTTGGTCTTAGGAGTTCTTTTGTTTTCCTCCTAAGTGTGTATTTTGTTCTGTCGAATTTTGGTTCTACCTCATCCAGAGTTGGGTTTCTTTTTGCTAAAAATTGAAGAAACAATGAAAATGATATATTTTATATGCTTTTGAGGACTAATGGAGGCATTATTTTGAATGGTTAAGTCATACCTTTGATGCATTTCTCAAAGGAGTTAGTTGGAAAGCATGCCTCAATCAGATTTGGCACAAAACTCTTCAAAGAATAAATTCGCTAAGACTAGCTGGATGTCTTGCCGACTGGCTGTTATGTTCTATTCATTTGAAGTACCCTGGTCGCCCAGACATTTCGGTCGCCATGAGTTTTTATATATCTCTCCGACCTGAGGAAGTCACGTCAATGATTGTTCACAAGGTCGTCAGCGGGGAGAAAGATTTGCATTCGCTATGATGTCTTGTCGGCTGGTCGAAGTCTTGGTGAAGAGGGTTTGCTTTGGGGTAATGTCTCCCCAATAGGGTAAAGTCTCGCCTAAATGTTTGGCGCTCAGGGAGATGTCTTGCCGATGGTTGTTAGTCCCACCAAAGGATTCTCCCTTCGGTGTAATGTTTTGAGCTCGATGAAAGGTCCTGCCGATAGAAGGGGGTCTCGTCGACAGTAGGTGCCATTGGTATAATGTCTCACCGACAGGGGCAGGTCTCGCCGAAATGGTTTGCGTTCAGCATGACCTCTCGTCGAAGGAATGGTGCCTTCGGTGTAGTGTTTTATGCTCGGGGAGAAGTCTGGTCGACCGCTAGTGGTCTCGCTGAAGGAAGTTGAGCTCAGTGTAATGTCTTGTCGATTGAAGAGTCTCGTTGATGGTTTCACTCTTCGGTGTGACTAATGGGAACCCGCTATGACCTCTTGCCGACTGAACAATGTCTTGCCGAATGTGGATGTTTTTCCAACGAAGGAGCACAACGATATAACTCTTAGGGGTTTGCTATGATGTCTGGCTGACAACAATAGTCTTGCCGATGTTTTTGGGGTATCGATATAACTCTTGCAACTCAATGTGAAGTCTTGCCGACAGTTCTAAGCTATGCTGATTGCTGCTGTGGAGTATAATCGCATTAGGGAGACACGACTAGTGTCTCATCGACATGCGATTCTGTTTGAATGACTTTTGACCGCTTGGAAATCTTACGTGGAGTGTGTTCAACCAATCAAAGGAAGCTGAAGGCGAACCCTTGGTAGTTTGACTGATTGGCTATTCTTGTGAGGAAGATCAACAGAGCATAAATGACATGGACTTACTTTGAGATCAAAAGTGATGGATCAACTCAGCGAACAATGGTGTGGGGATCGAACATGAGAGTCAGATGTTGTCTCTCAAAGGGGTCAACTTGCATAAGGATCTAGAGCAAGAGGAAAGCCAAAAGGAAGAAGAGGCTGCAAGTCTCAAGGACAGCTGGGATCTCTACTGGAAAAGGTAGATCGATATTTATGATACTACTGCAGAAAATTCAAGACAACTCTACAGGGAAGTTCGAGGGTGGACACAGAGGCCAAAAGTTAATGTGATGGTTGCAAAAGATCTGAAGGCCACTCCTGGAGCGATCCTTCACCGGCATGGACATGGGGATGCACATTAAATGCAACATTAAATTCATTCCAAAAGATCTGAGGGCCGACCCTTCTGTAACTGACTGATATTTTTGTAAACCCTAAAAACATGGGCCAACACATTCTTTTTGGCACGTTCTATATATATGGCATTTTTGCCTCTTTTCAAAAGAGGATAGAGATTTAAAGGAAAGAAGTAGAGATATTTTTTTCTTTTGTTAGTAAGTTAGGATTAGAAGGTAGACAAAACTCGAGAGTAGAGGTAGTAATGTATCTTTCAAGTTTTCTTAGTATAGATGGAGATGATTTGAAGACATGGATTTTTTGTACACTGGTGATTCTTCCAAATTTGTAAATGTTGCTTATCTGTTTCACCAACAGTAGAAGCAACTAGATTTAAATCTACTTCATATTGTGTTCCAGAATGGTATTTATCTTGGGTTGATCATTTGATTTGAACAGCTTTCAAGGAATGAAATCTTATTTTATGTTTTGTTTAAATGGTGATTTGCAATCTGCTATTGAAGTTAGCACTGTGAATAAATGAAACTGTGTGTCAATCACAAGTTAATTTTGTTCTGCAGTTTTAGTTAGAAATTCTTTGAAAGGTAACAAGTCTGGTTAAGTTGGATGAATTATCATTCTCTTCAGTTCCAAAGCTTTGATCTATCTTTTTCTGTTTCTTTAAAAACCCTGGTTAAAGTAGGTTTAAATTTATGTTTGATCTTAGAACAAACCACAAGCTCAACACCAGCAGGCCCCTTGAACATTATAGTTCACATCAACCATTGAGTGAAATCAGCACAGTCGAGAACCGATTACCCAGACCTTGGGAGTTAGATAACCATGCGTTATTCTTTCTCTTTTAGGAGAGCAAAATAATAATATTTTGCTTGACTATTGCTGTGCTCATTCGGCCCATCAACAGGAAACTGGTGCTAGAAGGAGGGCCTATAAGAGAAAACTGGATAATACTGGGTTTTTCTCACCAGAAAGGTCCCGTAGAGTTCTTCGATCAACTGAAAATCCACCACCTTTGATAGAACTCAAGACCCCAATAAGACACAAGATTCACAAGACTGGGGCAACCATCATACCACCTTTATCAGCTCCGCTCACTCCACCAGGATTTTCACCAATACCCTAGTGGATACCTATCAATCCACCACCAAATCCATCTCAATTGCCATTACAGCCGGTTCAACCCATCCAACAGCTGACTCAACCACCACCGCTACCAATGGCATTTTTTTAGAATAATCCCTCTCCATTGGGGACTATTCCTGGAGGCTTTCGTGTTATGCCTAAGAATCCTGAGAAATTATGTCCTAAATACATTCATGGTGAATCAAGGAGTGCTGAAGAGCACATACAAGCTTTTAAGGATGCTTGTATTAGAGCTCAGATAACTCACCATGATGTAGTTTGTAGGTTGTTCCCTTATTCCTTAGGGGATATGGCGTACAACTGGTATCTAAATATTCCACAAGGTTCTATTATGAGCTGACAGACCTGGAGAATGCTTTCATTAATCAGTTTAGAGTTTATGTGGATCCAACCCTTTTGTTCCACCAATTTGCTACCATTAGGAAGGAGCCATGTGAATCCTTGCCCTTGTTTAATACCAAATTTCAATGAATGTATAGGAGACTGCAGGACCCCTATCTAGTTGTTGAGAATAGTGCCATTCAAGCATACTTTAGAGTTATAGACCCTTTGATTGGCTTATTCCTACAAAGGACATATCAACCAGCAGATATTAATTCCCTGTCTAAAGTCTATCATTTAGCCATTAAGCTGCAACAACAAATTAGTTCTCAACAAGGAAGTTTGGGAGGAGGTTTTCCTTCAATGGGGTATTAGATGTCTAGCCCAACCCCTTTATTCAATACTATCCCAGGGATGTCTCCTTCCCATTATGGACCTATGTCTGAGTTTCAGACTCAATCTCCTATTCCATTCTTTTCCAATGGAGCTCTTGACTTCTTTCAACAATCACAGGGTCATCATAGTCTGCTTGGTCATCGTAACCAAGCTGGAACACCAAATTATGTCAGTCAACCACCTGTTGCTAAGAGTGTTGAAAGTGAAAAGACATTCCAACTCACAAATGAGGTGGAGACCTTAAAGAAAACTCTGTCCCAAATCACGAATGACATGGCTCAGCTTAGATTAAACCCCTCTCAAAACCAATGTAATTATCCTAATAAGAGCAATAACAATTAGGGTAGTTACTCGAACAACTACAATCACAGCTAGAGAAATTATCAAAGCCAAAACTCCCCTAGCCAAAGTATCAAAATCAAAATAGAGGATATAACCAAAGGCCAAATAACAACCCAAAATAGAATACAGGGCCAAATAATGGAGGAGTTTCTCACAATTATCAAGCTAATGAGGACAGGACAGATACTGCAAATGTGGCTGACCTTAATTTTATGACTAATTGGTGCAGACTGCATGATACTTTAACCCATTCCGAGGTAAACTGCCCTGAAATGGAGAAAGTCGTGAAGATGGCACAGGTAGATGCCCAAATGTTCCAAGGGAATTCAAATAAATAAGGTGGATCAATAGATACAACAATGACTTATGACCTCTTTGAAGAAGAACCTTCATTCCCCATGCAAAGTGAGAATGAACCAGAGGAAGACTTGTATGATTCCCAAGCCTTTTAGACAAAGGGAGGACACTTCCTAAGAAATCAGAATAACGGTCCGTTTACTACATCAGCACCACCTAATCACATGGTGCCTCTGAATCAAAGTGCTGATAATAACCCTCCTCCACCAAAAGGTCCACCTGACTTCCATAACAAAGGTAATTCACCTGGTGTTGTGAAAAGTAATGCAAGCTATAACATAGAATTTGATATTGTTTCTGAGATGCAGAGACATAAAACCTCTTTATCATACTTTGACATCCTAAAGTGGTGCCCTGCTCAATGAGAGATAGTGCTGAAAGCTTTGGAACAAGCTGATAAATCAAAAGGGAAAAAAAAGGTGGCACCTGCTGCAGACATGAATGCAACTTTGTACAAAAGCAAGGTAGGTACCCCACCATTTCTTTTGAGTTTAAGTATCTGTGAGAAGAATCTACATAATTGTCTGTTAGATTCAGGGGCTTCTGGCAATGTTATACCATTTTCTATATGCAAGAAATTGGGACTGGACCCTGTCCAAACAAACAAGAAGGTCATCCAACTTGATAAAACAAAGGTTAATGTAGTTGGAGAATTGAGAAATATACATGTACAAGTAGGGTCTGACCCTAGGATTTTAACCAATATAGACATTCAACTAGCAGACATTCCCAAGAGTTATGGTATGCTGTTGAGCAGAGATTTGATGAAAAGTATAGGGGGATATCTCTCCCTCAACTTTTCACATATGTGGCTACCATGGAGGGGAGTGCCTACGCAGATTAGAATTGAAAGTGAACTTCGCCTCAAACACATCATCACTAAATGTGATTGTCCCAACGAGGTAGCTTATTTTGAAACCGAGATAGGGGTTTATAAAAGAGAAGAAATTTTAACCTTTTTGGTTCTTCATTCTAAAGATTTGTCAACACAAAATTCCCTGATCCCATGATTAATGAAAACCAACAGGGATTGATCAGGAAGTTGCAACAAGATCAGCTGGTCTTAGGGGAAGATATCGATTTGCAGAGTCTTCTACTCCCTAATTGGTGCAGGGTACACTACCAAAATCATTCGGAATTAACTTGCCAACCCTGCATCAACATTTTGAATCATGTTTCCTGAACTGAGGAAACTAACCTAAATCACCTTGAGACCGTTTCAGATCACTTCTCATTCGAAGCCAAAAATGCAATAATGTTAACCAAGGATAATATACCTTCAAAGGAAGTCCCTCTTCAAATTGAACTTATCCCGGTCACAATACCAGACCAACATAGTTACGAAGAACGAACCCAAGGTCTGTTTGATATTCTTGCACTCACAAGTATACCAAAACCTAAGGGCTTAATCAAAGATACAAGTGTCTGTCAGAAGGATAGCCTCAGATTACATAATATATCTAAGCAGGAACTGGAGATTGCACCTGAGGAACCTATTGAACACCTCTTACCAATATTTGATGCAAAGGATCAAGTGCCCCCACCTATGGCTCATCTTATCCAAACACCCATAATAACCTCAAAGGGATCAACCCCAACTCATGATCAGCTATGGACCCTCATGTTTGATGGATCCAAGTCCAAAATAGGTTGTGGTGTTGGGATTGAATTAACCAACCCGAAAGGGAAAACTTTATTTGCTTCTTATAGATTGCAGTTTAGGTGCACTAACAACATAGCAGAATATGAAGCTTTAGCTTAGGGGCTGATGTTCACACATAACAAGAAAGTTACTGCCTTGATGGTTAAAGGAGATTCAGAAGTAGTTATCAAGGAAGTGCGCAACTAATACACATGTCACAATAAAAGGCTGGCAGCCTATAAAAATTGGGTATGGAACCTGATTGAAGACTTCGATGCTTTTGGGATCAGTTTAATCCCTAGAGAGGAGAATCAAATAGCTGATTCATTAGTTGTTGACAAAAGTACCCTGGAACCCATGCAAGGTTCCAAGCTTAAGAGATTCTTAGTAGAGTTGATTTCCACCTCGACTGTTCCTGATAACATCAAGAACTTTCAGGTTTTTGATGATGATCGAGATATCCTTGCTTTTCTCGCAAGCTTAGATGTTTTTGAAGAACAGATCATCGATGAGTCCAACAGGGATCAAGGAGATTGGAACCCTAAGGACTACGATATAGAGGGGGTCCTCAATTTAAAAATTAATAGAATTCCCAAGGGAATGGTGGCCTTAGAAAGAATTTTTGATTCAAACCCAAAGGCTCAGGAGAAGATATCAGTCGAAGATAAAGGAGGTGAATATGAAACTATTAATCTAGCTGATTCTGGCCCTGAAATAAATGTCTACATAGGGAAGGCCTGCCCCAAAGCAATAAAAAAATATATACTGAGGACATTGAAAAAGGATATTGCTACAATAGCTTGGGGGTATGAAGATCTAAAAACATTTGATGCTTCTATAATGACTCATACTATTCCTTTGAAGCCTGAGGCTAAGCCATTTCGGTAGAAGCAACGTCTTGTCAACACCCTGATTGAACCACTGATCTTTAAGGAAGTTCAAAAATTGCTTTCTATAAGAATAATCTTCCCTGTATGACATTCAACATGGGTGGCTAACTTGGTTCCAGTCCGTAAGAAAAATGGAGAGATCAGGCTATGTGTAGATTTTAGGAATCTGAATAGAGCTTCAGAAAAAGACAACTACCCACTCCCTTCACTAGATGAAGTCTTGCAGACTGTCAATGGGTCTCAGATGATATCATTCCTGGATGGTTATTCTGGATACAATCAGGTGATTGTTAATTATGAAGATAGAATGAAGACAACCTTCACTACTAAGTGGGGAACATTTGCCTACAGAAGGATGCCATTTGGTCTGATAAACGCTGGAGCAATCTTTCAGCGTGCCATGGACGTAGCATTCAAAGATCTGATTGGTAAATGCATCATCGTTTACATGGATGACTTGACAATATTCTCTAAAGATAGACTAAATCATGTTGCGGACTTCGCTAAGGTTCTTGAAAGGTGTATCTAGTATGGCGTCTCCCTGAATCCTAAAAAGTGTGTGTTCGGGGTTTTTGAAGGGAAACTTTTGGGACACATAATCTCAGAAAGAGGAATATCAATCGATCCAGATCGAGTTGAGTCCATTCTGAAGATAACCAGGCCAGGAAGCAAGAAGGAGATGAGATCTTTCTTTGGAAAGATCAACTTTGTGAGAAAGTTTATCACAGGTTTTGCAAAAATTGTAAAACCATTGAATGAAATGATGAAGAAAGATGCTGTAATAGAATGGAGTAACGAGGAAAAGGCCACATTTTCTCAAGTCAAATGATCCATTTTGGAAGCGCCAGTCCTCACCAACCCTGACTACTTGAATCCATTCTATATTTATTCTTTTTCCTCTGAACATTCCTGTGCAGCTGTCCTAACTCAACGAAGAGAAGAGGGAGAGGAGAGGCCAATTGCTTTCATGAGTTCTCTATTTAAGAATGTCTAAGTTAAGTACTCACCTCTTGAAAAAAAAGCTTTTGTGCTGGTTAGGGCTGTCAAGAAGTTCAGGCATTACATCCTCCGAAGTCAAATTATTGTTGTAGTTCCTGATGCTGCTGTAAAGTCTCTACTCATGCAAAGCAAGTTGGGAGAACGAAGGGGAAAGTGGATGGCTATTTTGCAAGAGTTCGATATGGAGATTCGCCCTATGAAACTTATTCGAGGTCTGGGCCTATCTAAATCCATAGCCGATGCTGGTCAGAACATTATTTGCCAGAAATACACAATGCAGTAATTTTCCAATGACCTTTGGTATGCCGATATCATCAGTTTCATGCTTAATAACCGGTGCCCAGAGGGAATGAATACGACTCAGAGGAGAGCACTGAGAATGAAGAGCTCCCATTATATGCTCAAAGGAGGATTGCTCTACAGAATTTTTTTTGAGGGAGTGTACGTACGATGCCTTAATCAGCAAGAGGCTAAACACGTGATTACTGAATTCCATGGGAAACATGGCACATGCCATGGTTCTGCAGATTTGTTAGCACATCAGATCCTTAGATCTAGTTATTACTGGCCATGTATGTTCAAAGATTCCCATCAACATTTAAGAACATGTCACATATGTCAAATTTTTGCATCAAAAGAACGCCATTCAGCCATGCCATTACAACCTGTTTATGAGGTAAGACCATTTGCCCAATGAGCACTGGATTTTATTGGGGTAATTAACCCAAATTCTTGTGCAGGACACAAATTTATTTTGACTGCCATAGATTATTGTACGAGATGGACAAAGGCTATACCTTGCAAGAATAGCACAACGAAGGTAGTAATCAAGTTCCTCACTGAATGCATCACAACTAGGTTTGGAGTACCCTTCGCATTGGTATGTGACAATGGCTCTTCCTTTTCTCCTGCTGAGTCCATTTCATGGGCTTATGATCACAAAATTATTTTGAAGTATTCTTCAAACTATTACCCACAAGGAAATGGAGTTGCAAAATCAACTAATAAGAATCTCTTAGGGGTAATTAAAAAAATGTTAGAGAACAATCCTAGGGACTGGCATACCCAACTAAGATTTGCGTTATGGGCAGATAGGACTAGGATCAAGGCTTCTTTAAAGACTTTTCCATTTAAGCTAGTGTATGGCCAAGAGCCTGTGTTTCCTATTCACTTACAAATACCTATCCTTTAGTTTATGTAGAATTTTTACTCTAATGATGATAGGATAGAAGTAAGATTAGCTGGTTTGTTGAAACTAGAAGAGCAGAGAGATGCCGCCTTGCAGCAATTCTTTAGACACTAGGCTGTTGTCAAATGTTGGTTTGAAAAAAGAGCCAAAATCAAGGCTTTCAGAATATCAGATCTTGTGCTGTTATGGGATAAAGCCAATGAAAAGAAGGGAAACCACCAAAAATTTGATAAGCTCTGGTTAGGTCCCTATCAAATTGCTGAAATCCTGGGAGAAAATGCTTTCCGATTGAGTAGTTTAACGGGAGAACTCGTTCCATTGCCCGTCAATGGACAGTTTCTTAAACATTATTTTGAGTCGTGAATTTTGGTATTTTTGCTGGGCTGTGCATTTATGTAAATAATTGGTTTTTCTGTTTGTAAATAGTTTGTTTGTTTTCTGTGCATTTTTATAAATATTCAGCTGTTCTGCTTGTAAATAGTTTTGTTGTTTCTTTCTTTTGTTCTGTTCATTTCCTTTATTGTTTTGTGTCTGTCTTGTTTAGTTCTTTGGGGTTTCTCTGGTCTTTCTATCTTTAAATGGTGGGTTGTTATTTGTAGTATACTTTGGATATTAGGAGAGAAGTGGTTTAGATATTTTTCAGGTTTTTTGATTGGATGATTTTGTCCCAAGTTCGTTGTTTTATGCCCATTGTCAATAAGAGTTGTGGAAGGTCTTGAAAACAAGGTGCAAAGTAAACAATCTTCATTAGTTACCTCTAAATCTATCACAAATCATCAAAATCATCTCCTTTTGTAATGGTACATTTGTCCTAGGACTATGGTGTTGTAAGATTTGAGTGAAAAATCCAATTCCCTTGATGCTGTTATGAGGTCCATGATAGTTTTCAACCCAAAATAGATGTTAGACATCTGACATATTGAGAATTTTTTTTTTTATTGAATGAAATATTTTAAACTCCAAGAGAAAATAAAAGAGAATTATCTGAAAGAAAGGAAGACTCAATATGAATGGGTGATCCCAGTATCTCTATCGGGGCTATGGATGCCTGACTTACAGTAGAGAAATGCTGGGAGAAAACTAGAGGTATCTCCGTCGAGGCTATGGATGCCTGACTGGCAGCGGAGCAATGCCTAGGATATCATTGCACAACAACTAAAGGGAATCAACTCATGTAGTTCAAATCTTGCACAGTGTTGTTCAAAAGATGAGGAAAACTTTATAAAAGGATGATGCACCATCAAGCACACACAGATTCAGGGGTAGCCAGTGTTGACTTACATTTGAGATTCTAGCTCAACCTTGGTTGTTAAAACTGGCCCAACTGGAGTTGTGTTCATAAACCAGGAGTTCTGGATAGCTGAATCCTTCAGTTTCTTGAAAATGGGTAAACCATTTTCCCAGCCAAGTCGCCATTTGTTATGCCTTGCATAACGACCCCATTTTATTTTGGAACAAAATGGGTCCCCCTTTTTCTTTTGTTTTCTTCGCCTTTGGTTGTCTGGTTTGGTCTTAGGAGTTGTTTTGTTTTCCTCCTAAGTGTGTATTTTGTTTTGTTGGATTTTGGTTTTGCCTTAGCTAGAGTTGGGTTTCTTTTTGCTAAAAATTGAAGAAATGATGAAAATGATATATTTTATATGCTTTTGAGGACTAATGGAGGCATTGTTTTGTAGGGTTAAGTCATACCTCTGATGCATTTCTCAAAGGAGTCAGTTAGAAAACATGCCTCAATTAGATTTGGCACAAAACTCTTCAAAGAAGAAAGTCGTGAGACCAGATGGATGTCTTGCCGACTGGCTGTTATGTTCTATTCATTTGAAGTACCCTGGTCGCCTAGACATTTCGGTCGCCATGAGTTTTTATATATCTCTTTGACCCGAGGAAGTCACGCTGACGGTTGTTCACAAGGCCATTAGCGGGGAGAAAGATTTGCATTCGCTATGACATCTTGCCAGCTGGTCGAAGTCTCAGGGAAGAGGGTTTGCTTCGGGGTAATGTCTCCCCGACAGGGTAAAGTCTCGCCGAAATGTTTGGCGCTCGGGGAGATGTCTCGTCGATGGTTGTTAGTCCCACCGAAGGATTCTCCCTTCGGTGTAATGTTTTGAGCTCAATGAAAGGTCCTGCCTACAGAAGGGGGTCTCGCCGAAAGGAGGTGCCATCAGTATAATGTCTCACCAATAGGGGTAGGTCTTGCCAAAATGGTTTGCATTCGGCATGACCTCTCGTCGATGTTTGTTAGTCTCGCCGAAGGAATGGTGCCTTCGGTGTAGTGTTTTGTGCTCGGGGAGAAGTCTGGTCGACTGCTAGTGGTCTCGTCGAAGGAAGTTGAGCTCGGTGTAATGTCTTGCCGACTAAAGAGTCTCGTTGATGGTTTCACTCTTCGGTGTGACTAATGGGAACTTGCTATGACCTCCTGCCGACTGAACAATGTCTTGCCGAATGTGAATGTTTTTCCAACGGAGGAGCACAATGATATAACTCTTAGGGGTTCACTATGATGTCTGGTCGAAAATGATAGTCTTGTCGATGTTTTTGGGGTATCGATATAACTCTTGCAACTCGATGTGAAGTCTTGCCGACAGTTCTAAGCTATGCCGATTGCTGCTGTGGAGTATAATCGCATCGAGGAGACATGACTAGTGTCTCACCGACATGCGATTCTATTTGAACAAATTTTGACTGCTTGGAAATCTTACGTGGAGTGTGTTCAACCAATTAGAGGAAGCTAAAGGTGAACCCTTGACAGTTTGACTGATTGGCTATTCTTGTGAGGAAGATCAACAGAGCATAAACGACATGGACTTACTCTGAGATCAAAAGCGATGGATCAACTTAGTGAACAATGGTGTGGGGATCGAACATGAGAGTCAGATGTTGTCTCTCAAAGGGGTCAACTTGCAGAAGGATCTAGAGCAAGAGGAAAGCCGAAAGGAAGAAGAGGCTGCAAGTCTTTAGGATAGCTGGGATCTCTACTAGCAAAGCTATATCAAAATTTATGATACTGTTGCAGAACATTCAAGGCAGCTCTACAGGGAAGTTCAAGGGTGGACACGGAGGCCAAAAGTTGATGCGATGGTTGCAAAAGATCTGAAGGCCACTCCTGGAGCAATCCTTCACCGACATGGACATGGGTATGCGCATTAAATGCAACATTAACTTCATTCCAAAAGATCTGAGGGCCGACCCTTCTGTAACAGACTGATATTTTTGTAAACCCTAAAAATAGGGGCCAACACATTCTTTTTGGCACATTCTGTATATATGGAATTTTTTCTTCTTTTCAAAAGAGGATAGAGATTTAAAGGACGAACGTAGAGAGATTTTTTTCTTTTGTTAGTAAGTTAGGATTAGAAGGTAGACGAAACTCGAGAGTAGAGGCAGTAATCTATCTTTCAAGTTTTCTTAGTATAGATGGAGATGATTTGAAGACATGGATTTTTTATACATTGGCGATTGTGCCAGATTTGTAAATGTTGCTTATCTATTTCACCAATAGTAGAAGCAACCAGATATAAATCTACTTCATATTGTGTTCCAGAATGGTATTTATCTTGGGTTGATCATTTGATTTGAACAACTTTCAAGGAATGAAATCTTATTTTATGTTTCATTTAAATGGTGATTTGAAATCTGCTGTTGAAGTTAGCACTGTGAATAAATGAAACTATGTGTTAATCACAAGTTAATTTTGTTCTGCAGTTTTAGTTAGAAATTCTTTGAAAGGTAACAAGTCTGGTTAAATTGGATGAATTATCATTCTCTTCAGTTCCAAAGATTTGATCTATCTTTTTCTGTTTCTTTAAAAACCCTGGTTAAAGTAGGTTTAAATTTATGTTTGATCTTAGAACAATCCACAAGCTCAACACCAGCAGGCCCCTTGAACATTATAGTTCACATCAACCATTGAGTGAAATCAACACAGTCGAGAACTGATTACCCAGAACTTGGGAGTTAGATATCCATGCATTATTCTCTCTTTTAGGAGAGCAGAATATTAATATTCTGCTTAACTGTTGCTATGCTCATTCGGCCCATCAACACCTTCCTTTGGCCAGAAGCTTCCAGAACTGCAGTGTATGTTCAGAATCGAAGCCCTCATTGAATATTGGAAAATATGACTCCTGGAGAAGCCTTCACAAGTGTGAAACCTAAGGTTAGTCATTTAAGTATCTTTGGTTTTCCTGTGTATATTCATGTGCCTAAAGATAAAAGATCTAAGTTAGAACCTTCAGGAAAGAAAGGAATATTTGTGGGCTATAGTGAAACTTCTAAGGCCTACAGGATCTACATTCCTGGATAGAAACAAATTGAGATAAGCAGGGATGTTACTTTTGAAGAAGAGGTTGCATTCAAAAGATCTAAGGGTTCTTACATGGAGATAGATAGTGAAGAACATGAGACACTCCAGGATATGGACATTTCTCCTGATCATACTCTTGAGATTCAGAGGGCGTCTACTGAACCAGAAGAGGCTAGTGATCCTGTTGATCCCACAAAACCTACTGATGGTCCAAGAGACATTGCTATAGGATGAAAGAGAACTCTATGGGTTAGGCAAACTATGCAAGATGTAGAGAAGTATGCAGCTCCTAGAGGCACATTCAGAGAAAGCAAGAGACCACAAAAGTTTCCAAGCTATATAGCATTGATGAATCATATCATTGAGTCTGAGCCTTCCAGTGTTGAGGAAGCATCTAATCAGCAAGAATGGAGAGATGCTATGATAGAGGAATATCAATCCATTATCAAGAATGATGTTTGGGATGTTGTACCTAGACCTTAAGGAAAATTAGTTGTATCTTCCAAGTGGCTTTTCAAGATTAAGCATGCGGTTGATGGGAGCATTGAGAAGTATAAAGCAAGATTTGTGGCTAGAGGATTCTCTCAAAAAGAGGGAATAGATTATGAGGAGACATTTTCCCCTGTTGTTCGTTATACATCCATGAGGACTATTATTGCTATTGCATCAACTAAGGGATGGAAGCCGCATCAAATGGATGTAAAGACAACATTCCTTAATGGTGTGATTGAAGAAGAAGTCTACATTGAGCAACCTAATGGCTTTGTGATTTATGGGAAGGAGTCTCATGTATGTAGTTTGAAGAAGGATTTGTATGGCCTTAAGCAGGCACCTCGTGCTTGGTATGAGAGGATTGATCGATACTTGATGAGCTTGGGATTCTCCAAGAATGATGTAGATTCAAATCTTTACTTCAAGGTAGTTGATGGTGAGGCTTTAATCTTGGTTCTTTATGTTGATGATTTATTTCTTACTGGAGCAGAATATCTCATTATCAAATTCAAGGAGTTAGCTTATGAGTTTGAGATGAAGGATCTAGGCTTTATGCATTACTTTCTAGGTTTGGAAGTATGGAAGAGACCCAATGAGATCATTCTAAGTCAAGGGAAATATACCATAGACATCTCGAAGATATTTGGGATGATGGATTGCAAATCTATGTCTACACCGATGGAAACAATTTGAAGAAGTTGAGTGAGTCTACAACTAGTTCAAATCTGGTAGATCCCACCATGTATAGGAAGTTGATTGGATCGTTGATGTATCTAGTCAATACTAGACCAGACATTTGCTATGTGGTGAGTGCCCTCAGTTAGTTCATGTGTGAACCAAGGCAAATTCATCTAGTTGCAACAAAGCATATCTTGAGATACTTACGAGGCACAGTAGGATATGACTTGAGATGTACTTCTAGTGAAGAACTAAAGTTACAAGACTATTCTGATTCTGCTTTGGATGGGAGTGTAGCTAACAGAAAAAGCACCTCTGGATGTTGCTTTAGCTTGGGGTCTGCCATGATTTCTTGGTGTAGCAGGAAGCAGTCTTTAGTGGTACTAAGCATTGCAGAGGCTGAATATATTGTAGCATGTGTAGCAACTTGAGAAGTAGCGTGGCTTCAGAAACTCCTTGCAGGATTGTTTGGACAATCATTGGAGCTGACTGTTATTCATTGTGACAATCAAAGCTGTGTGAAGCTATCTATCAATCTAGTGTTCCATGATAGAACAAAATATGTAGAGATAAAATACCATTACATCAGAGATATGGTACTGAGGAAAGCTATTCAATTGAGGTATATTTGCACTGATGAATAGATAGCTGATATTCTCACCAAGCCTCTCTCCAAAGTGAAGTTTGTACACTTTTGAGACAAGCTTGGAGTTGTGGAGAATGAAGCCCTTGTTGAGAGGGAGACTTAGCATCAGTGATCTTTGTTATCTGCTATAATGCATTTTTCTTTAAGACAGAGAAATTTTAGGTGAAATCCCTTGTCCATCTCTGAGATAGAGATGTGGTTCTTTCCACCCTCTCAGAGTAGCCATGGTGGATGTCATGTTGAGAGACTCCATGACAACATCATGTTGAGAGACTCCATGAAAACATCATGTTGAGAGACTCCATGATGAATTCTTTGTACTTGTGTTTTTCCACTCATGGGAGTAGCCATAGTGGACATCATATTGAGAGACTCCATGATGACATCACGTTGAGTGACTCTGTGATGGGCACTTGGGCACATATTCTTTGCATACATGGGTGTAGCCATGGTGGATGTCATGTTGAGTGACTCCATGATGATATCACGTTGAGTGACTCCGTGATGAACTCTTTTCCACAAATGGGTGTTGCCATTATGGGTGTCATGTTGAGACTCCATGACATGGATACTTGGAAGGATTCCTCCCTAGCTAAGAGGGAGTGTTGATGTTATAGCTACGAGTTTCATCCTTCACCCGATTTAATTGATGGTCAAATAAATAAAGTCGTGGCTACTTATTTATTTGAGTGCGTTCCAAGTGAAGCGACACCCCTATTTAAAATTGTAATTTATATTTTATTTTGTGGTGGTTGACTATACCAAGAGTCACCTTAAACAAAGAGACATATTGTTTCATGAAGAGGCCGACTTATTATGAAAAGACGTCTTGCTTGAAGAGAAGCGATTTCATCATGTATATATAGAAGGCATTGCTCTCTTATAATTCATCATTATTATTCAAGGGAATTCGCATTCCAGTAGGAGTTCAATTCATATATACAACAGATCGACATTTGTTTCAAGGAGTTTATTATTCTTCATTGAGTATATAGTTGCATCTAGAGAGGTGCTGTGGTAGTTACATCAGATCAGCCTAAGAGATTGGTCATATTGTAAGGCAAATTGCTGCTCAATTATTCAATATATAAGTGATGTATTGTTGCTGGGTTTTTCTCCCTCAAGAAGGAGGGTTTTCCTAGGGTATATGTTGTGTTCTATTGTTTAGAATTTTTTTTATTTCTGCTTAATTTAAATTTGTTCATAAAACTAACAATTAGTACCTATACTAGAAAATATTTTTTCCTTCCATGGAAATGTCAATTCCTCTATTTAGCAACATCTATTTTTTATTGATTGGCGATGACTATTCTTGTTCTTCATAAAGATCATTTTCCTTACTATTCATGGCATGTTTTCTTGTTGGTGTGTGACTATTCATTTGTTCTATGAAGGTGGCATGTTTACCATTTATTGGTACAATCATTCCATTTCATCTTCCTTGTTGGGCACATTTCTATTTTCCTTCATTAGAAGGAATGCATTTCATCTTTCAAAAAGCAATCAATTTTCCTTGTTGGAAGCATTATTTTCCCTACCCTCAAGTTGCATCTATTTACCCTTGCTAGGTAATGATGATTTGAGAGTTGCATCTATATTCCTATGGATCAGTAGTAATGGTTCTCTAGGTAGTGACTATTATCCTTTGTGGATGGTATTAATTTACATGTTGACACTATTCGTTTATGTTTTTAAGTAGAAAGAATGTAAAGGGACATTTTGGAAGGTGAATATTTAGAGGAAGAGAGAATCCTCCCCATTTATGGTATGGGAATCCATTATAATAAATCAGGGGTTGGTTGGTCTGTGTTAGCTAGAGCTAAAGAAGTTGGTTAGTTATGTTAGGTAAAGGAAAACAAATTGACTAGGAATTTATAGCTAATTAGCAAAATTTTTGATAAGATACATAATTTTGTTGCAATTGGGATCTTGTCCAAAGAAAATCCCTTTTAGGAATCTAATGGGTGGTTATTATTGTCCCATTGGTTGCAATAACAATTCAATTTTAACAAGTTGCATACTAAGCCATTAGAGCTAATGCTACAAAAAAAACCATTGCACTACTTCAAGTGTGGAGTAGTAGATCCTTTCATGAAGTTAGTTGTAGAATTCTATCTCCCTTACACAAAGACTTTAGTCCTTCATTTCTATTATTGTAGGTATTGTTACAAGTCCTTGCCATCTTCAACATAGTATATGGATGTGATAGAGCCCAATAATATGAAGAAGCTTTTGTGAAACCCATGATGCAATGTATACACATGTACTAATGTGCAACAGTGGCATTACACTATTCCTAGAGGTTTGTTCCCATTTAACATTGCATTTGTAGGTGTGTATGAATGCAAGGTTATTTTTATTTTCACATGATTTGTTCACTATGTTTGTCCTCAATTTGATCAACTATGTTTACAAATATCTAAACCATTTAACTAGGCCTTTCACTTTTGTAATAGTTCCTTAAATCAATAGAACAAAACCTCAAAAAATAATAAGATAGGAAACCAATTTTTTTCTTGAATTTCTAAGGTTGAAGAATGTTTAAGTAATATAGAGTAACTATTATCCATTGACAAGATTGATAAAATCTATCACATTTGTGGTCCATTTTAAAAGATGAATTTTTTGAGTGTTATTTAACTTGGACAACATTCAATTGAAGTTTTTTGTATGATAGAACAACCTTCAAATGAAGGTCTTGGAAAAGTCGCATGGCTACCACATTCACTAGATATTTGATGGAAAAACCAATGTTCAATCAAGAGAGTCCCCTTAGAATGAAGGTCCTTCATTAGAAGGTGACCTTCAATCAAAGTTGTGTTTAAGTGTTTTTTAAAGGAATGCCAACTTATATATAGACAAATTGAAAACAACATTGGCTCAATGAAACTGGGGTTGGGCATGGAACCATTGACCATTTTCTAATTTGCTATCTATGTTGTTGCTATCTTTGCCACCAATGCCTTGACCAATGGCTATAAGCTTGAAGGGGGCATTGCAATAGGTTATCGAATAAGAAAGTATGCTAGACAAGGTTCTAACCTTTCCCCCTCTACTACTGTGTTTTTTTACTCTGTTATTGGAAATGGCCCAATATCTTGATCCATTACTAGGGTTGGTGAATCAATTAGTTCCAAAAATTACTTGCATTTCAAATATGTGTGTGGTCTTTGACAAGAAGAACAAAGTACTTGCATTTCATGTATATGGTCTTTAATAAGAACACAATATTGATTGTGGTGACAACTATTGCTTATAGCAAATGCAAATTTGTGTTATGATAAATGCATTCTCTACTTTAGAAGATGTTGTGATCTTCATTAGAATTGAATGTGAAGCATACAGTTAAAGTCCATGACTAAACTTTTCTCTCCCATGACAATTTCATACTTCATTCTAGAGTGTAATGTTAAAGAATAATATCTAACTCAAACTAGTTTCTAATTTTAAAATTGCTTGCAAAATCTTCAAAATTTTATACTAAAGTGGTTAAGACCTTGCAATTTATTGTTTTATACATATTTCTCTCTTATGCAAGTTATATTAGCTAGTAGATTCATTAAAGATGTCAAAGTGATTCCACTAGAAAAAGAACTATTATAAATATCTTATGGTGAGAGATTACTTACACCTTCATAAATTATATATTTAAATTAAATAAATACATAAATAAAACACACATTAATCTAGATAAATAAACTAAGATTCATCATATATAAAATTAAACACAACAAGTAATTAAAATACTTTAAATGCATTAAAGTAAATCTTTTATTTAATTGAAAGATTGATTTTGTTTCAATTAGATTGGTTTTAAAATTTGATATTTGACTCAAAAAAATATTAATAGACATAAAGAACTCATATATAGTTAAATTTTTTATATTAATTATATTATTATATTTTTAAAACTCTTAATTACTAATTATTATATTTTAAATTTTTTTAAATATTTTCAAAAAAATTGAAAAATAAATTTAATGATATTTTACATATAAATTTAGAAATATAATTAAATAATTAAAAAAATTAAATAGAAGTAAAAGTCACCTACTTCTTCATTATTATATTTTTATTTTAAACTAAACATATGAATTATTTGAACAATAATTTTTTATTATTTATTTTTAATGAAAAAGTAAAATTTATTATAAATATAAGTAAAAAATTAAGATAATCTTGTCTCTCACCAAAAAATTAATTTAATATACTAGATGTTTTTGATAAGATAAGCAACATTTACAGGGTGTTGTACCCTTTACACAGAAATCCCAAAGGGCCAAAAAGAAGAAGCTAGTTCAAACCAGAAATGAACTAGGAAAAGAGGATAGACCACACAAAAACAACTAATAGACAACTGTCGAAACATAGACAAGGACTAGACAACCCCAGAATCTGAGGGGACTAATCTGACTCCCTTAAACCTAGGCCACGAAGTTGCGACCGATCAAGGGAGTCCCTTCTTCTTTCTCAGTACAACTGACTAGGAAGACTCAGAATCCAAGTCCACCGAGCAAGGCGAGAGAAGCGGATCGACTGAAGCCACTAAGGGCAAAGAGCCACCACATTGCAGGGGAGAAAACAACAGTGCAGGGGAGGAAACAAGATCGAAAGAAGGACCATTAGAGGTAAGCAACGAAGTTCAGACAGGCTCAGACAAAACAGTGTTAGTAGATCGAGCTAGCAGTGGCTCCACAGGAAGGTTAGCCGAAAGAGGAGCAGACAGAGGTTCCTGAGAAGAAGCAATAGGGTCATCCTCCGCAGAAGAAGCTTCCAAAGGAGGAGAACCCACCGTGAGGTGATCCAAGAGAGCATCCTTCCACCAAGTAGCAGCACCCTTGCGGCAGGCTTGTGGGCAATTAGAGGCCAAATGACCCACAGAGAAGCATCTCCTACACCGATAGGGGAGACCCTCATAGTCCAAGAGCTGCTTCCAAGGTCTTTCCTCCACCAATAAGACTACATCACCATGGAGAGGTTTGGAGATGTCCAAATCAACTAATAAACGAGCTACTATAGTATGCCCCATCTCCCGAGTCGTAGAGTCCACCATCAAAAAGTGACCAATGGTGTTGCCAATAGCCTCATAACAAGAATCCTCCCAAAACTGAAGAGGGAGATTCGACAGTTGGACCCAAAATAGTCTAGTATTCAATGGCTTCATAAGGGGATTGAATGAACGAGACCAAGGCCTGATGGATAGTGAATGAATACCCCACATCCACCCCCTATCCAACACACAGTCTTGCTCCGTGGAGGAGGCGAGGGTTGCTAAAAGGAACCCCCTTGCACTGGGATAGAGCTCAATCTCTCTAGAGACCAACGACATCCAGGAGGCGGTTACCTAGCCATGGAGATTGGGAAGGGATGGCTACAAGCCATTAAACCTATAGACCACGCCTTGCTTTGAGTAGAAATCCGCGTTCTCAGCAACCTCAGGTCCATAGACCACAACATGGGAATCACAAGCACAGGGTAGAGGCCGAACTTGAGACTGAGAAGGAGGCCGAGCACCCACTTTAGCAGCCTCAGAGAAGGAATTCACCCGACCCGCAGAAGGAAAGCCCCCAGCAAGAGGGACATCCACCCGCGTAGCATCACTAGGAACATAGCCAATAATAACTCTTGAAGCATCAGAGCCCCCGTCAAAGACAACTGAAGCGACCCTATAGCCAGCAGGAGGACCACCAGAAGCAGGAGCAATAGGTCGCACCATAGAGAGAGGGATCCACACCCAACCCAAGCAACATATCATTTGCACAGTCACCATTCACCTGTAGAGAAGCCTTGGCAAGACAGAAATTGGAAGGAGCCCCATCCACCAAAGGAGAAGGGCCATCACAAACCACCTGACCGACCCCAGCAATAGCTGCGCCCAATCCCAGAGCATTGATGCCATTTGCAGTATGCAGAAGGACAGAGCAATTCCCGTCCACACAACCCCCACTCACATTAGGACCCACGTCCGATGACATCCCAGGAGAGCCAAACCCAGACGCAGCCCCGACACGCGCAGAGCTGTTAGTAGAAAATGCCCGTTGGGCATCACCGGCATCGCTCCCGCTCACAAGCATTTTCAAAATTTCCTACGATTAGTTACTAATATACTAGATGTTAATTTAATATAATATATATTTAAAATATATTAAATTGTTAAAAAAAATCTATTGTATCATTAAAATTAAAATATAATATTATAATATTATTATCTAATATATCATTATATATTAGATGTTCTATATGTTACTATTATATAGTATATATTATAATATGATGTTAAAATTAATATATTATATGTTAATTTAATATATTAATATAATATATAATCTAATATAATATATTAAAAGTAATTTAATAATATAACATATATATATATATATTTTGTTAAGACTGCAGGAATCGGGTAGCACGACCCCCTATAAACTGCAGTGCGCCTGGTAAACTTTTTAACGTGACCGGCGGCGCTGGCGCGACACGCCCTCTGGTACCACGGGACTGGGGAGACTAGAACTCGTGACCAGCAGAGCCGCAACGGAATTACTTAGCCAACCGAGCTAGGGCCCCCGCCCTAATAATATAACATATTAAATATATATCAAAAGTTATTATATTTTAAGATATAAAGGCAAATAAATGTTTAAAATGAAAAAATATATGTTTTGACTTGTATAAAGAAAGATAGAATAACAAGTAAATCGTGCTATGGTCTTTGTGGCCAAAAATGCCTTGAAAAATTGCTATAAAAAAAATTTATGCTTAATATTCTTAAAAATCTACCCTTAAAGTGTTTTAGCCAATGAGATTGAAGAAAAATAATTTTAAAATTTTGAAAAGTTAAAAAAGTTGTATTTTACTTTAAGAAAATTAAAATATAATGTATCAAAAGAAAATAATGAATTTTGATTGATGAAAGTAAAATATTTAATCATTAATTAAAAACTACCCTTCCCTATAGTTCCATGACAATAACTAATAAAACATTTTTTTCATCTTCCACTTTAAAATTTAAAAAATCATCAATGTATGATCTCATTCCTACACCTAAAAAAGTATGAAACATTTAAGGGAGAGGGCCCAACAATTAAGCACGTACAATAATTGTGATAATACTTGTACATTTAAAGTTCAATATTTTGAATAATATAGTACTATAAATAGTGAGAGAGGGCTCCATGGTTGTACACCAACACTAATAATTGAATAAAATATGTTCACTAGATCCAAAAAACAATAAATTATGTGATGTCAGTTGACACACCAACACAATGTAATTTAATGCACAATTATTGGTTCCTAATTTTCAATGTTTGATGGAACATTTTTTGAAAGTTTATTATAACACCTCAATAAAATGCATGTGATGATATACATAAGAAAAATCATAATAATAATAAAACAAAATATTTAAAATGTTCCACATTTCTAACTACCCTTATTGTGTTCCCATTTCCAACCATTCAAAGCTCAACCCATAATACCAAATTTAGACCCCAAAGAATCTGAGAACTAATGATCTATAAAACAATTTGAACACAAGGAAAAATGAAAGGGGGCTTGTTGAAAAACAAAATTATAATATTAATGAAAGTGCAATAAATTTTCAGACAATATTATAGAAAATTAATAAAATTTATTTTAAGTAAATATATATTTATAAAATCAGATAAGAAATTATGTTTTTGTTAATTTAGAATCATTTAAACTATTTTTAAAATATAAATCTATATATTTTTTATAAATATAATTTGTTTACACATTATAGGTTTGAATTTCAAACAAATTTGATATTTAATAAATTACAAAAACATTAGAGATGTCATAGTAACAAACATACATATTGAATCTTTATGAAAGCTAAATGTAATGACAAACTTTCAAATAGCATTATGGAAAACTTTTAAAACCAATTTTAAGTTAGCACCCACTTGTAAAACCAAATAGGAAATTGTCATTATTATTCTAACATCGTTTCAAATATAAATCTATATATTTTTTTAGCAAATACAATTGGGTTATACATGTTGCCTTGGAGCTCCAAAAAAAATTGGCACCTAATGAACTCCAAATTTGAGATGTTTATCCTCCCAATTGAACAAAAAAAAGAAGTGTGGACTTGTTGAAAAACAACATAACAAAAATGAAGGTGAAAAGTGATGACAAATTTTAGAGAGCACATGAAAAACTATTCAAATCCATTTTAAATTAATGTCCACCTACAAACCAAGACAAGAAATTAGGCCTCTATTATTTTAACATCATTTAAATTACCTTTGGAATATAACCCATGATAAGAAACCTATTGAAATCCATTTTATATTAATACTCACTCACAAATCCAGATAGAAAAATATGTCTCTTATTCTAACATCAATTAAACTGCCTTTGAAATATAAAACTCATTCTTTTTTTTTTTTTTTTTGAAAAAATAAGATTAACATACATATCATTAGCATCTTTGCTTAATTGGCATATCAATATAATCTCAAACATTTTCTTTCATGGATACCATGGTGTTAATATATTAGAAGTTTCTTTTGACTAAATTGTCACGATTGAGCAAATTCATTTCAATGTTTGTTATTTCTGTTATTTTGGATATCATGATGGTAATATGAAAAATATTTTTTTATGTGAATTTAGTATTATGAAAATTTATTGAAATCTACTTTGAATAATTATATATTTATAGAATCAAATAAGAAATTATGTCTCTATAATTCTAGCACCATTTAAACTATCTTTGGAATATAAACTTACACATTTTTAATGGATAAATATAGATTACATAGAATAGGTTTGAACCCCAAACAAATTTGATACCTAATGAATAGCAAAAAATCTAAGATGTTTATCCTTAACAAAAATATAGATTGAACTTTTATGAGAGCTAAAAGCAATGACAGATTTTCAAATACGATTATGGGAAACTATTGAAACCTATTCTAAGTTAACACCCACTTGTAAATTCAGATAGGAAACTACCATTGTTGTTCTATCGTCATTTAATATATAAATCCTTTTTTTTTTGGTTGATACAATTGAATTACACAGATTGGGTTGGGATTCAAAAAATAAAGGGACCTAATAAACTCCAAAAAAAATGAGATGTTTATCCTCCCGACTGAAAAAAAGAGGTGAGGACTTTCCGAAAATCAACAATATAACAACAATGAAGATGAAAATTAATGACAAATTTTCAGAGCATTATGAAAAACTATTGAAATCTATTTTGAATTAATGCCCAATACAAAACAAGAAAGGAAACTAGGTCTCTGTTATTTTAATATCATTTAAACTGCCTTTGGAATATAAACCTATTATGAGAAACCTATTGAAATCCATTTTACATCAATACCTACTTACAAAACCAGATATAAAACTATGCCTCTCTTATTCTAACATCAATTAAACCGCCCTTGAAATATAAAATCATACATTTCCTTTTGAAAAGTACAATGGGATTAACATGGATATCTTTTGCATCTTTGCTTAATTGATATATCAATATAATCTTAGACATTTTCTTTTATGGATACAATGATGCTAATATAGATATACTTGACATCTCTACATTTAATTAATATATCAGAAATTTCCTTCATTTAAACTATCATGGTTAGAAGGATTCATTTCAATATGTCTGGTATTTCCGTCTTTTCTTTATTAAGGGTAAACAGGGTTTTTGAAAGAACCCAAACCCTTTACAAAGAGAAGACCACATATAACAATGGAACCTAAAGATCAACTAAGACACAACCTTAAGAACCCACAACATTATAGCTGTAACTAATAGTTCTATCTGTCTTTTATTAAAATATCAAAAATTTCTTTCAACTAACCTAACATAAATAAGACCATCAATTTCTTCAAGATCTCCAAATCATCAAACCTAATCTTCACCATATGACTGCACAATCACCCTCATCAATTAAACTATAACCCTTCAATCCCCACACAATATACCCTTATGAATAGAAACTCAAACAGTCCCCTGCTAAAGTCAAAATCTACCAAAAACACTAAGCTATTATTCTTCATGACCAAAAGAACATAGAGTATCAAGATTAAAATACTGCATACCCTGAATTTTTTTTTTCCGTTAATGCACATGATCAGGTGTGCAGATGACAAAATGCCCTCTAGGACGAGGCCTTGGATTGTTCGTACATAACATCATAAACAGCATTGCCAACAGCAATACCACCAGAAATATAAACTTGTTCCCCGGTTCTTCTTCCTTTACAATGTAAATGGACCCCATTTGCTTCCACAATATGGATCGACTATAACAGCCCAGAGGGATGTTGTAATGTCAGAATACTTCTCAGTTAGACCAGTCATAGTGGGAGTTTGTTATCAGAATAAAACAGGGCAAGTCTCTTTCCTAAAGTTGGGAAAGTCTCTAGCAGATTTGTCAAAGTTCATTGGAATTAGACGGCATGGTTTTTCTTTCTCAGAAATTACATGACTAATTGAGAGCCAGTCAGAGTCAATCGGTGGGGACATACCAGACCAGGAGTGGGCTTTCCTAACCATCCCCATTTCCAATCGCTCAAAGCTCAAATCATAATATCAATAGAGACCCAAAATAATTCAAGAACTAATTATCTGTAAAATTATTTGAACGCAATGAATAGGGACTTGTTGAAAAACTGAAGTATAATATTACTGAAAGTATAATAAATTTTCAGACCATGTGATTAAAAATTATTGAAATCTATTTTTGATCAATTGTAAATTTAATAAATCAGATAAGAAATTATGTTTTTATTATTCTAATATCATTTAAATTATCTTTGGATTACAAATTTACATATTTTTTTATAGATATAAGTTAGATTATATAGAATAGCTTTGAACCCAAAACAAATTTGACACCTATGATATGTAAAAAGAATTGAGATGTTTAATCTAATAACAAAAATATATATTGATTTTTTTTAAAAGCTAAAAGTAATGTCAAATTTTCAGGTCACATTATGCGAAACTATTCAAACCCATTTTAAGTTAACACCCAATTACAAAACCAGACATGAAATTGTCATTGTCATTCTAACATCATTTAAAATATGAATCCATATTTTTTTTTTGGTGGATACAATTGGGTTATACAGATTGGGTTGGGATTCCAAACCAGTCTGGTATTTAATGAATTCCAAAAGAATTTGAGATGTTATCTTCCCAACTGAAAAAAAAGAAGTAAAGAGGCTTCTTGAAAAGCAACAGCATAATGGCAATGAAGGTGAAAATTGATGACACATTTTCGAACAATATTATGAAAACGTATTAAAATCCATTTTAAATTAATGCCCAATTGCAAAACAACGCAGGAAACTATGTCTCTATTTAGTTAATATCATTTAAATTGCCTTTGAAATATTAACCCAAACTATTGAAATCATTTTACATTAATATCTGCTTACAATATCAGCCAAAAAACTATGCCTCTTTTAGTCTAACATCAATTAAACTGCCTTTGAAATGTAAACTCATATATTTCTTTTTGATGGGTACAATGAAATTAACATAGATATCTCTGACATATTTTCTTAATTAAGATATCAATAATCTTAGACATTTTATAGATACAATGGTGTTAACATAGATACATTGGACATCTCTGCATTTAATTAATATAGTAGAAGTTTCCTTCCACTAAATTTTCATGATTGGTGGGATTCATTTCAATATATCTGTTATTTCTGTCGTTTTTTTATTAAGTACGAAAAAAGATTTTTGAAAGGGTCGAACCCTTTTACAAAGAAAAGATCACATTCAGGAATGAAGCCTAAAGATCAGCAAAGATACAATCAGAAGAACCCACAACACTATGACTGTAACAAACAGCGGTCTCTATCTTTTATTAAAATATCATAAATTCCTTTCAGCTAAACTACCATAATCAAAACAATCAACTCCTTCAAGATCCCCAATTCATCAAATCAAATCTTCGCCATTCCTCAAAATGTATATCTTAATGAATGACTGCACAATCACCCTCATCAATTAAACTATAACCCTTGACACCCATTCAATAAACCCTTATGATCAGAAACTCAAACTAGTCCTCTGCTACAAAAGTCAAAATCTAAAAACCCTAGGCTATTATTCTTCATGGCCAAAAGAACAGAGAGTATCAGGATAAAAATACTCCATACCCTGAATTTCTTTCTTCTGTCAATGCACATGACCAGGTCTGCAGTGCATGACAAAATGCCCTCTACGACGAGGCCTTGGATTGCTCATACATAACGTCATAAACAGCATTGCCAACACCAATACCACCAGAAATTTAAACTCGTTCCCAGGCTCATCTTCCTTAACAATGTGATAGGTCGCCATTTGCTTCCACAATATGGATCGACTATAACAGTCCAGAGAGATGTTATAATGTCAGAACACTGATCAATTTTAAGTCACAGTGGGAATTTGTTATATCAGAGCAAATCAATGAAGGGCGTCTTGGGTTTCTCAGAAGTTACATTAAAGTGGGTTGGCATTAAATCAAGTCTGTTTCCTGGAACTTACTTGCAGACCGGTCAAAGGCTTATTATAATTACCCACAGTATAGTTTTTCTTTCTCAGAAACTTCCTGCACGAGTAGCTGAGAAACAGTCAGAGTCAACCATTGATGGGGAGAGCAGGAGGGAGTTTATGGGACATGTTTCGTATTAAATAGCTGTACATTGTAGTCAATATACCAGTTTTTTTTGGTAAGTGCTAATTTGACCATAAATTTTAATTAACTGCAATTAAAAATTTGATCAAATCGATGTATGGTATGCTGAGAATGAGCTTTTCCTAATTTCCTATAGTATGCATTATGTATATTTTTCTGTATATTTTTGTTGTATATATATATATTATATATTTTTTGGGTGGTTTTTTTTTTAGAATTGTTAATCATTATTAGTACTTGTTGCTAAGCAATATTGTAATGCTTTGGCTTTTTTTAGTTAATTAGTTATTAATAATTTAGTTTTCAACCAATCAAAAACAATATTTAAACAAAAATTAAAATAAAATTCAATTTGATAAAATCAACTTGTAAAATATTTAACTTTACAAATTATTAAAATTAGATTGGTTAAAAAGTTATGTGTGTTATTGGTGGATAAAGCAAATTAAATATTTTTTTAAAGAATGATTTTTCATTTTTTGCTTTATAAAATCATTTCATTAAATCTTTCTAAAGTAAATAAATGTTACTTATTTTAGAATTTATTTATAGAATTTATATATACTATTTCTATTTATATCTTATATTATATAGGTAATAATTTGTAGGTAAATAAGTTAATCTATATTATGTAGGTAATATATTAATTTATATTATATGTAATATCAATTTATATAATATATAATATAAGTTATTTTATGTTGTAGGTTTTCCTTTCATATATATTAATAAACTATCTTAATTAACTACTATGTTAATTATAATATTAATATTATTATATTATTACTATTAATATAATCAATGTAATAGTAAATCACTATAGTAATAATTATAACAATATTTTAAAATATATTAATATTATAATATTACCTATTTACTTAGTGTGTGTATATAATGTAATTTATAAATTATTAATATTAAATTAAAATATAATATATCTATTATATTAATAGTATATTTAACTTCAATTATAATATGAAGACTTCACTATCAAATTCAAAATCAACTAGAATCAATTAAGAATTATTTTTAATAATAAATCATTTGATTATTTAATGTTTAGCAAATATTTATTCTAAAAACAAACTCAACTTCAACTTTATTAGTCATAGTTATGTCTAGTACAAATAATTCATAAACTACTTCCTTCTCTCAATGAATGAGTTCATTATATAAATATTCAAATGTATTCAACTTTAATTTTTTTTAAAAAAATAACACCAAACAATAAACATTTATTCCAATTTATTTTATTTTCAAATATTTAACATCAAACGAGATATTTACATTACATAACCAAAACATATAAAAAAACCAACGCTATTAATCAAACAAAACACAAAATACAAAAATCAAAACTAAAATACAACAATTAAAAAAAAAAATAACGGTTGAATCCTGTTAGCAATATCATAAAAAATACATTTAATTTTATTCACATTAATTAAACTTACATTTATTTTTATTCTAACTCTACAAATCTCTAATTAGAATACTACAAAGGCAAGTACTCGCCACTACGTGGCACTTGTTTATTTTTATTTTTATTGTATTTACAACATTTTAGAGATTAGTTTTGGCATTTCATTGATGTTTAAAATTATTATTTTATCTTATTTTATTATATACAATGGTAAAATATACATTTTATAATTGTTGAGAACAAAGTATGTTAAAATGGACTTTTCTAATCATCTCTATTTTAAGTACTAAAAGTCCAAGTCACGATATCAATAAGAGATTATGTCTGGTTCTAGCCATTGATAAGTTTGTGTATTTAGTGGAGATAAAGATTGTGAAATAGTAATTATTTTTGTTCAAGACAATATAATTATTAGAATATGTCTAGTTGTGAACTTAAATAGCTCCAAATTAAATCATGACAACATGATTTTTGGATCAACAATGTGCGTGACCACATTCTATTTGATTCATACCAATGATTTGATGGTTAAAATTGTAGTTGGAGTGAAAGGTAGAGGCTATTAGATTATAGTTGGACTGAAAGTTAGTGGCTATTAATTGTAGATCAACTTAATTTCTTGCTAGTCATGTTTTGTATTGAAGTAATAATATGATATTAGATATGATAACAACATGATTTTTGGATCAACAATGTGTGTGACCACATTCTATTGGATTCATACCAATGATTTGATGGTTAAAATTGTAGTTGGAGTGAAAGTTAGAGGGGAAAGTGGCTATTAATCGTAGATGACTTAATTTCTTGCTAGTCATGTTTTGTATCGAAGTAATAATATGATATTAGATGATAGCACACTGTTCCTTTAAGTGAATCATTTGTTGCAAACATAATTAATTATATTTAGCACATAATTAATTTAGTGTAAGTCTTTTTTCCAAAAAATTAAAAATTTAAAAGTTAACAATGTAATTTTATAGAGAAGATTTTATTGGAGGCATAATTAATAATCATCTTAATTTACTCAACCACCTCATAGACAAAAGGACTATTATGATGGCTATAATAATGTTCAACGTCATTCAAGCAACAATAATAGATTTCTATTGTATGATCAATTACTCAGCCATGGTCTAAGCTTTGCCTTTTTATCCATTTAGTGGAATACACACAATCATGCCTGGTAAGATCCAAACATCTCCATGGAAACCTTTAGAGATCTCTGGGACCCTAATAGTTTCATTTAATATTTGTTGAGAATAAAGTGGATTAAAAAATATTTTTCTAATCATTCTTATTTTCAAGTATTAAAAGCCCAAGTCATAATATGAATAAAAGATGCATTGCATCTAATTATTGTCATTGATTAGCATGGGTATTTAGTGGAAATAATGATTATAAAATAGTAATTATTTTTGTTGAAGATAATAGAGTTGTTAGAATATGTCCAATTGTGAACTTAAATATATCCAAATCAAAGTCATGGTAGCAAGATCTGAGAATCAACAATGTGCTTGACCACATTATATTTGGTTCACACTAGGGATATGATAATTAAAAGTGTAGTCGGAGTGAAGTTAGTGGCTATTAGATTGCATAAATAGTGCTCTATTGCTTACATTCTTTCTAGTCATTTTTTCATTGAAGCAATAATTTGATATTAGATAATAGCCCATAATTTCAACAATGTAATTTTATAGAAGATAATTTTATTGAAGGCATAATTAATATTTATATTTATTTACTTTGCCACATCACAATATAAAAGGGCTATAGTGGTAGAGCCTCTATAATAGCATCCAATGCCATTCAACCAATAACAAAACATTAATAGAGTTGAAATTTGAGCCTCAAATTAATGTTTGAATAAAACTTCTACATTATTGATATAATTAAACTTTTATCACAAGAATTTAATGCATTGAAAATTTAAAAATGATAATTTCATTTGTGTACCAAATGTTTGCAACATGAACCAATAGAAAAATAAATAAATGACATTTTCAAAATTATTAAATAAAAATAATATTTATAGACCATAGAATTGCTATTTTTTTTAATTATATGATGATTGACTAAATAAGTTTAAAAATGCACCAAATGAATGCATTAGTATTCCCTTCAACAAGAATTAATAAAGAATATTTTTTGTTTATAAATGATGTGGGTGGGGTCTAATTTAAAAATATTTTTTCCTAAATATATTATGTAGATTAATTATTATAAGCAATAAATATACACATTAAGTTAGATAACAGAGTTATGGGTAATGAATCTTCGGAATAACAAATATTAAATTGTTAATTGTTGAAAGTAGATGAGAGGGTTAATCCATTTACAGATCTATGATTGAAGATGGATAGAAATACTTTTGACTTATTGGAACCTATATGTTTTAGGATTGGAAATAATAGACCTATGTCTATACTTTTCCTTGAGATCATGACAATTGGGAACCTCTATGAAGGGTCATATAAATGGGTTTGGATCATATCTCTATGGGGGTAGATTTGATCTTTAGCAACATATTTGATCTACTATAATATACACTTGTTATTTTTATTTGCCTTGATCCTTTAAGTGTTATGAATTGGTGGTGTTTTAAACATAGGGGAAAACATCATATCACAAGTGTTATGCTCTCCTAGGTTGACCCTCTCGATAGGATCAACTTCATGGTCTTAGAAATGATCAAGGACAACAATCTTCAAATATGTATATACCATAGATGAATATGTAGATTTTGATTTATTTTACTACACCACTTAAAGTGTTCCTAACATGCATTTTGTGAATGATATGCAAATAATGCTCAAAATAGTTAGACGGTAAATGGTGCAATTAAATTCCTTTAAATACAAGGGCATGTTAGGAATTGGATCACAAAGCAATATACAATAAAATGAATATAAAGATAAAAATATTAAAATATCACAAAACACAAAGACACACACACACACACATATGTGGTTTACCTAATATGGGCTACATCCATAGAGAAACAACTAGTCCTTCATTTATTTTGTCCAACAAAATGAAGGGATATAACTTACAACGCATCTATTGTAACTTCCTCTTCTCTCTATCATAATCTCCTCTTAACAATATAATATAATACAATTTAATACTCAACCCTAATACAATTCTCTTATATAAAGAAGGGTTATCTTCTAGGACAAGAAAAACCAACATAATCTCTCGGATATTTTTTTAATTAGTATATCAATAAAATTAACATAGATATCTGTAGCATAATTTTTTAATTAGTATATCAATAATCTCAGACACTTTCTTTTATAGATACAATGGTACTAACGTAGATATATTTGACATCTCTGCATTTAATTAATATAGTAGAAGTTTCCTTCCACTAAATTTTGAAAGGTTCCAAACCCTTTTACAAAGAAAAGATCACATACAAGAATGAAGCCTAAAGATCAGCAAAGATACAATCATAAGAACCCACAACACTATGACTGTAACTAACAGCTGATCTCTATCTTTTATTAAAATATCAGAAATTCCTTTCAGCTAAACTGCCATAATTAAAACGATCAACTGCTTCAAAATCCCCAATTCATCAAATCAAATCTTCACCATCCATCAAAAAATGTATATCTTAATGATCGACTACACAATCATCCTCATCAATTAAGCTAGCTATAACCCTTTGACACCCATTCAATAAACCCTTATGAACAGAAACTCAAACTAGTCCCCTGCTACAAAAGTCAAAAATCTAAAATCCCTAGGCTAATATTCTTCATGGCCAAAAGAACAGAGAGTATCAGGATAAAAACACTGCATACCCTGAATTTCTTTCTTCTGTCAATACACATGACCAGGTGTGCAGCGCATGACAAAATGCCCTCTACGACGAGGCGTTGGATTGTTCATACATAACGTCATAAACAGCATTGCCAACACCAATACCACCAGAAATTTAAACTCGTTCCCAGGCTCATCTTCCTTAACAATGTGATAGGTCGCCATTTGCTTCCACAATATGGATCGACTATAACAGTCCAGAGGGATGTTATAATGTCAGAACACTGATCGATTTTAAGTCACAGTGGGAATTTGTTATATCAGTGCAAATCAATGCAGGGCGTCTTGGGTTTCTCAGAAGTTACACTAAAGTAGGTTGGCATTAAATCAAGTCTGTTTCCTGGAACTTACTTGCAGACCGGTCAAAGGTTTATTATAATTACCCACAGAATAGTTTTTCTTTCTCAGAAACTTTTTGCATGAATAGCTGAGAACCAGTCAGAGTCAACCATTGAGGGGTAGAGCAGGTGATGACTTGTAGGACATGTTAATTATTAAACAGCTGTACATTGTAGTTAATATGCTAATTTTTTAGTTGGTAGCATCTATTCAATAGATAGGATACTAATTGACCATAATTTTTAATTGACTGCAATTGAAAATTGGATGAAATCGATGTATAGTATGTTCCTAATTATATATATTTTTCTGTATATTTCGGAATATGAATAAGAGATTGTGTTTGGTTCTTACCATTGATTAGTTTGCGTATTTAGTGGAGGTAAAGATTGTAAAATAGTAATTATTTTTGTCGAGGACAATAGAATTGTTAGAATATGTCTAGGTGTGAACTTAAATAGCTCCAAATTAAAGTCATGTCAACATGATTTTTGGATCAATAATGTGCATGACCACATTATATTTGGTTCATACCAATTGTTGTTGGAGCGAAAGTTAGAGGCTATTGGATTGCAGTTCGAGTGAAAGATAGTGGCTATTAGATTGCATAAATAGTGCACTATTGTAGTAATTGCAAGTCATTAATCATAGATGAATTAATTTCTTGCTAGTCATGTTTTATATCAAGAAATACTGTGATATTAGATAATAGTGCACTATTCCAATAATTTAAAAGTCAACAATGTAATTTTATAGAGAGGATTTTATTGAAGACATAATTAATTTTCAAACTAATTTACTCAACCACCTCATAATAGAAAAGGACTATTATGATGAGTATAATAATGTTCAATGCCATTCAAAAAACAATAATAGACTTCTATTGTATGATCAAGTACTCTGTCATGGTCTAAGCTTTACCTCTTCATCCATTTGGTGGAATAGACACGTTCACCTTTGAGTAAGATTCAACATCTCCATGGTAAATGCTTATTTAAAAAACGAACTCAAACTTTTAGAGATCTTTGGGACCCTAATAGTTTCATTTAATAGTTGTTGAGAATAAAGTGGGTTAAAATATAATTTTCTAATCATTCTTATTTTGAGGTATTAAAAGCCCAAGTCATGGTCTGAATAAGAGATGCATTGCATCTAATTATTGTCATTGATTAGTTTGGGTATTTAGTGGAAATAATGATTATAAAATAGTAATTGTTTTTGTTGAGAATAATAGAGTTGTTAGAATATGTTCAATTGTGAACTTAAATAAATCCAAATTAAAGTCATGACAACAAGATTTGAGGATCAACAATGTGCTTGACCACATTATATTTGGTCCATACTAGGGATCTGGTAGTTAAAAGTGTAGTTGGAGTGAAGGTTAATGGCTATTAGATTGCATCAATAGTGCTCTATTGCTTACATTCTTTCTATACATTTTCCATTGAAGCAATAATTTGATATTAGATAATAGCGCACAGTTTCAACGATGTAATTTTATAGAAGAGGAGTTTATTGAAGGCATAATTAATTTTTATATTTATTTATTTTGCCACCTCACAATATAAAAGGGCTATAATGATAGCTCTATAATAGTGTTCAATGCCATTCAACCAACAACAAAATATTAATAGAGTTGAAATTTAAGCCTCAAATTAATGTTTGGATAAAACTTACATTATTGATATAACTGAAATTTATCACAAGAATTTAATGCATTGAAAATTTAATAAAATTTAAATGATAATTTCATTTATGCATCAAGTGTTCGCAACATGAACTAATAGGAAAATAAGTAAATGAAAATTTCAAAATTATTAAATAAAACATTAATTATAGACCATAGGATTGTTACTCAATTTTTTTAATTTTATATGATGATTGACTAAATAAGCTAAAAAAATACAACAAATGAATGCATTAGTATTCCCTTCAATGATAACTAATAAAGATAACATTTTTAGTTTAGAAATGATGTGGATGGGGTCTAATTTAAAATTACTTTTTCCTAATTATATTATCTAGATTAATTATTATAAGCAATAAATATACACATTAAGTTAGATAATAGAGTTATGGGTAATGAATCTTAGGAATAATAAATAGTAAATTGTCAATTGTAGAAAGTAGATGAGAGGGTTAAGACATTCAACTCTAAGATTGAAGATGGATGGAAATAATTTTGACTTATTGGAACCTATATGTCTTAGGATTGGAAATGATAGACCTATGTCTATACTTTGCTTGAGATCATGAAAATTGGTTACCTCTATGAAAGATCATATAAATGGGTTTGGGTCATATTTTTATGGGGGTAGATTCAATCTCCAGGAACATATTTGATCTAATATAATATACACTTATTATTTTTATTTGCCTTGTTTCTTAAAGTGTTATGGATTGGTGGTGTTTTAAACATAGGGGGAAACACCATATCATAAGTGTTATGCTCTCCTAGGTTGACCCTCTCGATAGGATCAATTTCATGGTCATAGAAATGATTAAGGACAAAAATATTCAAATATGTAGATACTATATCTATGAATATGTAGATTTTGATTTATTTTACTACAATTAAAGGGTTTCTAACATACATTTTGTGAATAATATGCAAATAATACTCAAAATAGTTAGATGGTAAATGATGCAATTAAATGCCTTTAAATACAAGAGCATGTTAGGAATAGGATTGCAAAGCAATATACAATAAAATGGATGTAGAGATAAAAATATTAAAAACACAAAACACAAATACATATATATGTGGTTCACCCAATATGGGCTATGTCCACGAAGAAATAACTAGTCCTTCCTTTATTCCATCCAACAAAATGATGGGATATAACCTACAACACATCTGTTGTAACTTCCTCTTCTTTGTATCATAGTCTCCTCTCACAATATAATACAATACAATGTAATACTCAACCATAATACAATGTCATCATATAAAGAGGGGTTACCTTCTAGGAAAAGAAAAACCAATACAATCTCTATTGTTAGATTTGTGACCTAATAATAAATGTTCAAATTTACAATAAAAAAAATAATATAAAATATGGCTTTTGAGGGTGTTGCCTTCAAACTCCCACCTAGGTGTGTGGCCCTTGGACTCCTTGTTAGGGGGATGCCCCCACATACCCCACAAGGGGAGTACCCCCCGGCATTGAAATGGACTCTAGAATTAATAAGATCATGCTCCATAACGAATCAGGCATAATTGGTACTAGTCTACAAGGGAATTTTGGCCCCCCTCTAATTTTTTCTGGCCATAGTTTGATAATGGATGAGTTTGAAGTTAGGTCTATGATTATTGTGCAGGTAGAGGTTCCTCTAGTTGTATAGGTGTATAGTGGTTCTTCCTTGCATGTGCCCATTGTTTACCAATGAGAAGCATCTTTTACCTTGGTTGGTTCTAGCACTACATTGAGGATTTTTTATGTTGGTGTTGATAGGGCTTTGGATTGCATGAGAAATGCCCTCATGGAGTGGTTTTTGGGATTTTGTTTGAATATTGATGTTGTTAGATTAGTTGGGATCTCAAAATATGGAGTGTGTCTAGTCAGTTTTGGGGGTTTACCAGGATAATGAATTTTTCTTATTCTCCTTTCAAACACTTGAGGAAAGAATGAGAGCCCTATAGGGAGGACCTTAGTTCCTTGGAAAATTTAATCTTTCCTTGAAAAGATGGTTTACTTGTTTTGATGCTACTAAATAAATTTTTAATAGGGTCTTTATCTAGGTTAGGCTCCTAGGGATTCCTTTTGAATACTAGGATGAAGAGATCATAAAAGTTATTACTAATGTTGTTGGTCTATTTTTAGCTATTGACATTGTCATAAAATCTATGAAATGTTTGGTCTTATTGTATTCTATGTGTGTGTTAATATTGATAAGGTGTTGACAAACACTATTCAATTATGCTCCAAATGTGGTATGTAGGAGAATAAAAAACAATATGATTCCTCCTTACGATTCTAAGTTCATTGCCACAAGGTTGGGCATTTATCACATTTGTTCCAAGTTAAAGTGCACTATGTGATGAGGAATGAAGAAAAAGGTTTGGGCCTTTTGGTTGTAAGCCCTATAGAAAAACCTTAGGGGTCTTCCTTTAAGGACAAGAGAAAACCAAATGTTGTTCTTTTGGTTGTGCATAGTTCTTCTTTGAAAAAAAGTAAGGAGTTGGCTATTGCATTTGTGGGTCCCATTAGGGATGTGAGGGGGTCCCCTTTAAGGATAAGAGAAAATTAAAAAATGTGACTATGTGTCCTTTGGTTGAACCCTTTGACTACATGCTTCATTGTCAATTCTTTCAGTATACGATATATGGTAATGTTACAAGTTTACCTATGGTAACATTAATAGTTATTAAACTGGTATTGCAAGTTGACTTGTAACAATGGGACACAATCATTTTTTTATTACAAATTCACCTGTAGCAATTTTACAAGTGATAGGTTTCACTCCAATAATTGGATATTTTTAGTTTCCTGTCCACTCCAATTATCTGAGATCTAATACACTCGACAACTATAAATTTTCCCATTGGGGTGATAAAACTTCTTGCAAAAATTCCATAGTTGTGGTTGATCAAATAGGTCAAATATTTGAGTAGATTTAATATAGACTAATAGTTTACCACCACACGGGTTTTAGTTGATGATAGTAAAGGGTTCAAGTGGTAGAAGAGGGATTCAAAGGGACATAATACCATATATCCTATCTTGGGTGGTGATTATTTTCTCTATCATTAGCAATGCGTCTTTTTTTGCCTAGGTGAACAATTAGGAGAGAGGGGCCCATAACGGAGCAGGGTCCAATAGTTGGGATAGAAGAAGTCCTCAGTGGGTCCCATAGTGGAGCACTTTAATATCCAATTGCAAAACACTTTTTATCCATAAAGTATGCAAAGTGATAAATCATGTGATGCCACATTAGCGCACCAATAAAACATGACTTAGTGCACCACTAACGGTCTCACTTTTTTTTGGGGCCTTTTTGGATACCTAAACAAAAAAGCGTGCTGATGTGGCATCATATTTGATGATGTGGCTCTAAAACAAAATATAGAAGCACATGAGTTTCCAAATAAATTGTTGTACAAAATTGGGAGTGATTTGAAATTTCCACATAGGATTTTGAGAAACGCAAAGTTAGGGTGCTCCGATATGGGCTCCTCTCCCCTAATCATTGGTACTTCTATCGATGATGATTATTTTCCTTCCATGATGGTGATTCCTCTTACTTGAGCAACATCTATTTTCCATTAATTGATGGTGATCATTCTTGTTCTTTATAGAAACTATTTTCTCTAGTCTTAGTGACATGTTTCCCTATTGACACATGAGTGTTCATTCATTCCATCAAGGTGGTGTGTTTTCCATTCATTGGTCTGACCTTTCTCATTCCTCTTCCTTATTAGGCATGTTCATTCTTCTTCATTAGCAAGCATGTATTTCATACTTTGACAAACAATCATTTTTCCTTACTAGTAGCATCGTTTTCCTTGTTTGAGGGCCACATCTATTTACCCTTTCTAGGTAGTGGTGGTTTGAGGGTAAAATCTATTGTCTTATGGCTAAGTAATGATGGTTCTCTAGGAAGTGACTATTATCTTTAATGGATGAAATTGGTTTAAATATCTATTTCTAGTGATTGTTCATGTTTTTGTGCAATAAGAATTTGAAGGGACATAGGTGAATGTGAAGAGTTCAAGGAAAATCCTCCATGTTTTATGGTGTGGGAAGTCATTGTTTTATTGGTTTATTGATTGGATAGTGTTAGTTTGTGTCAAAGAGGTTGGCAAGCTATGCTAGCTAACATGAAGTTAATTTGTTAGCTAAGAATAGTTAGTAAAGGGTCTCAAAAGGGGGAAGAATATTGTTGTAAGCATGGAAAAGAAGCTCCATTTAGGAATCTAAATGTGTGGCCATTGTTGTCCCAGGGTAAAAGCACAAACCTGTGTCACACTTTTGACCAACTAAATAGTTATGAGTGGAACAATTTAACCCTAATTAGTTTCGCCTAAAACTATGTGGCCTATACATGTCAGATAAGGTTTCAGGCGAAACTCTTTCGCTCGAAACAACAAACCAATTTTTTTTCCTTGGTCAATTTAAAATTTGACTCAATTTATATGTATGTTTTTTGGGTAAAAGGATTTTGGTCGAAACCCTTTCACCCAAAATTGTCTATGTGATATCCTTGTTGGAAACCACCTCATTTTTATCAAAAAATTCTAAAAATTTCAACTTGAACTGCTATTTCTTTAATCAAAATGATTTTTTTCAATAAACTAAAAATACCCTTTTGTAGAGTTTAGAGTCAAGAATCCAATTTTTAGTTTTAATATGTTTTTTATTTTAAATAATGCAAGTAGGTTGTTAAAATAAAAAATGAGGCTGATTAGAAATTCAAAAAAATACTAAAACATATTAATTTTTTTGAAAAATATATGGGGCATTAGAGGAGAGAATCCTCTCCAAAAGGGTGTAATTATTTTTTTGAAAATGATAAAAAAAATTAAACAATAGTTGACGTCAAATGAAAACTATCAAATTTTGGTATGTCCGACTTTAACATGTTATAAGGTTAATTTTTTTCCATGAACTAGATATTGAAGTTATCTATTTGGGAAAAAAATCAGGGGAAAATAAAATTGTTTTCTATTTTTTCTTGATGTAAATTTTTTTTAGACTATATAAGAATTGGTCGGGTATCCGTCCCATTATAAATTGCAGTGTGCCTAGTAAACTTTTTTCACGTGACCAGTGACGTTGGCATGGTATGCCTTCCAGTACCATGGGGATAGTGGGGAGACTAGACCTCGTGACCTCTTGCCTGCAACAGGATGCTTTAGCCAATCGAGCTAGGCCCACTGCCCTTTTCTTGATGTTAATTCAACATCACATTTTTCTAAAATTTTTAGCAATTCAAAATCTACTCTTAAATTTATAAAAAAAAATATCAAAACAATTTTCTTTTTTTTGAAAAATTATAGGAATAAACTTCATCAAGAGTTCTACATTTCATTAGGTTACATCATTTTTAAATTTAAAATATAAAGTCCACTTTTATGTGGTCGAAGTTGAGAATTTGTGTTTGTGTTGATTGATTCCTTTATAAAGTGTGACATAGGTTTATACTTTTACCCTCATTATGTAGTAGCAATAAATTATTACTTTGAGTAGGTCACATATTGATCCATTTGGGATAATACAACTAGAGTTATTAAATTATTGTAAATGTTGATTAGTAGATCCCTTATTAGAATCAATGGTAGAAGTCAATCTCTCCCTTATATTGAGATTTTAGTCCAGTTCCATTGTTGCACACATTGTTTTAGCTTCATGCCATTGAAGAGATTTTAAAAAATTCATGAAGTGATGTATACATGTACTATTATGGATTAGTGAAATGAAGAGTGATTCTCACTTTTGTTAGAGTTTATTCCTATTTGATTGTTCCTCTAAAGATAATTATCTTTGCATGTGTGTTTGGTTACAAGTTTGTTTCATTTCTACAAATTTTTTCTCTACATTTATCCTTGATTTACATGTCTTGGTGATTGGCATTCATTAAAGATGACGGTGTTAGTGCATGTTGAGGTAGTTGGGAGAGAATCTCATTAAATTTGTATTACTAATGGCTAGAGTATGGCATAACGACCCTATTTTATTCATCATTATGGATTCTACTTACTTCTTATCCTCAAAATATATTCATTCATTTATCAAGGATTTTAATTTAATTTTACCATTTATTGTATATTAGCCATGAATCCTTTATGACATAGTCTCATTTCAACACATGGATGATTCTTTGTATTCTACGTGTTTATTGGTGCTCAAAGACAACCTTGTCTTTGTGAGTGGAATTTTCTTCTAAGAAGTGGAACAATGATTTTAGGACCCAATATTTCTTTTGCATCAATGTATTCTCCTCCACACATCTTTGTTAACAACAACAAAGTGCAAATCAAATATCTAAGATTTAATTTCTTGAGAATTTTATTTATACCCCAATAAGAGGGGTAAAAGAAGGTTTAGGGATTATGCAATAGATTACAAAAGGATACATCAGAATAGAACATACAAAATTAAATAAATCTATGCATTCATAGACACATCCTATATCATAACTCAACATATACTTAATATATCATTATGTAGTGTATAACTATTTTTAACACATATTATATATCTCAAATACAATCTTCTTACTTACAATATTTTCCTTTCTTCCCTATTGCATTTCCATCTTTTCGTATCTTCTCCTCATACATGTTTATAATTATATAGAGGAACATGCCCCTTGCTCTTGATAAATTCCTTTTGAGAATGGTGTAGGTTAAATAGATGTGTAGAAATTGACTTCTAGTAGGTTTAGCTTGTTCTATTCTATAGGATTTTTTGTATCCACAACCAACCTCTAGTGCCTTTGTAGGTTTTCACCATTGGCCAACATTAGGTTTCCCTTTCAAGTTTAAAACCTAATGGGAGTGGTTCATCTTGTCCTACTAATAGTCTCTCTTTCTACATCCTTCTTTGAGGATCCTAGTGATTTATTTATTGATATGAGATTATACTTATGATGATTATCCTAATGATAAGTATTATGATGTTTGTATTTATACTACTAGTGAAGTGCCTTTACATGAGCATGCTTCTTTATTTCCTCATGATGTGGTTGATGACTCTTTGATTCATGATGTACTATTAATGTTATAATTTTGTATTATGTGATGATAGTGCACTCATATTTCTAATGCACCCATTATTTATGATTCTATGATATTTACATCTAGTACTTTAGTGCTAACTTCTATAGATGCATCCAAGGTTTCTAAGTTATTCAATGACACTCCCACTTCTAATGTAATTAATAATGTGTCTTCCTATTCTCTTCATGATCTATCTAATAGGGATGTTTACATTGATTGAGTGATTTGATGGTATTTTATATGATGTTACAAATGATGATCATTATTCTCCATTAATAAGTGTTAATGATAGTCACGTTGAAAGTGTTGTTACATCTCATGTTGTTTTGGATCTAATGCTTTATACTAGTGTTATTAGGGATCAATGGATTGAATATCTTAGCAATGCTAGAGATGGTTATTATAACAATGTATATACACACATTCTAAAAGTTTTTCCCCATCTATTATGCTTATATCTATGATGACATGTTTCAAATTCATGCATTTAGAGACTTTAACTGATGATGCTTTATTATGGTATGATTTATATCATGATTCTTATGATTCATTTATGGAGCTTATCAATTTATTAATAAAATATTTCACTTGTACTCTTCATGTGTGTTTATAGGATCATCCTCATCTTTCAACATCAAGAGATTGTTATGTGATTTCATACATTTATTCTCCCATTCAATATGAGCAAGGGGTTACACATTGTGTTAAGACTATTGAGCATGGGCACGTCACTCCACCACAAGTAATTCATCAAAGGAAATCCACTATATTGTTGGATTCTCCGCATTAGATTTTGAAAAAACTTTTGTGTTCTCAACTTATCACTTGTTGCCTCCTACCAAGCATGTTGATCCATCAAGTCATGCACCAAATAATCATACTATTTATTACTTGTGTGCTTGTCATCTTATACTTGGTTGGGCATACCATGATTAAATGCATAACACTCAAGTATAAAATTCAATAGCTTATCAACAAGAAGGTGGTACAAGTTGAGGACATTAATGGTTATGCATACATCTCTTGCACACCTTATTAAAGTAAAAACAAATCAAAGTTGTTAACCATTGAGTCAAAGTTGCCACTTTTAGTTGAGACAATGCCTAGAAGCCTTGGAGATGTGAGTTTGGTTTGTTTCATCATCAAAAAATATCTTCTTACATTAAAAATATGTTTGCAATGTTATGAAACATTGTAGGTACCATGACTTGGAACATATGTTTAGGTATTCAACTTATTAAAATGTCTAAAACAACAAAATCATCTATTTTTTAGGCGGTAAAAATTGCTTCAACTATAGTTGTTGCAACTTTAACAAAAGTGGTAAATTTGTGATGATTGTGATGGTTTTGCAGTCACCAAATCATCATTATATAGACATAGTATATAATATGAAGAAATTTTTATCTTTCAATTTATTGTTTCAATGTTTAATCTTCCATATTATATAGTTTGTAAAATCTTACCAATAAGAATAAGATAATTATTTATCATTTTAAACCTATATAATGTTTAAAATTACTATTGACTAAACCTATCTTGATTAGAAGAATTAAATTCTAACTATAAACAAAAATAGATTTAATTTACTCTATTTCAATGCTCTTATTTATACTTTAGAACTATCAAAAAGATGTTTTAAAAAATTGTGAAAATGATTTTATCAAAGTCTATGAGAATGAAAACATAATTTTATAAATGATTTGGTTTTCAATACCATTTCTAATCACATTTAGTGAATCATCATTAAAATAATTATTTTAAATATCTATATCTGTTTTAAATTAATATTCCTTTATTAAAATAAAATATAAAATATGCCTCTGTTATTCTAAATCATTTACACTGACTCATACAATTCACAGTTCTCAACAGAAACCCAAACTTCCTCATTACAACAGAATTCAGAATCTAAAAACACAAGCCATTATTCTTCATGCCAAGAAAAATCAGGAGGAAGATGCAACATACCATATGACCAGATGGACCGGATATACTCTACGTGGACGAGACCTGGGATTGTTCATGCAAAACATCATTGCAATCTGCAATACCAACATAATTTTAAACAGGTTCTCTGATTCATCACCCAGTACAATAATGGCAGATTTTTGCTTCCACAATATGGGTCGACTGTAACAGTCCAGAGGGATGTTGCAATGCCAGAATATTTTACAATTAAAACAGTCATTGTGGGAATTTGTTACATCAGAATAAAGCAAGGCAGGGATTGTTGGGTTTCTCAGAAATTTCCTTAAAGTGGGTTGTAATTAGAGCAGGCCTCTTTCCTGGAACTCAGAAGCAGATTGGTCAAAGTTCATTGGAATTGGGCACAACATGGTTTAGTTTCTCAGAAATTACATGAATAATGGAGGGCGAATCTTTGAGTCAATCACTGGGGACAAAGTGGACCAGGATCTGTCTTCGTTTGCCTGAGTACACAACTCCTCATTGATGATTGTTTTCCTTCCACGGTGGTGATTCCTCTTACTAGGAACATCTTCCATCGACTGATGGTGACTATATTCCTGTTCTTCATAGAGACCACTTTTCCTAGTCTTAGCGACATGTTTTCCTATTGGCATATGACCATGCATTCATTCCAACCATTCATTGGTGTGACCTTTCTCATTCCTCTTCCTTGTTTTTGGCATGCCCATTCTTCTTCATTGGCAAACATGCATTTCATCTTTCCACAAGCAATCATTTTCCTTGTTCCAGGGCCACATCTATTTTCCTATGGCCAAGTAGTGACAGTTCTCTAGGAAGTGACTATTGTCCTTTATGAAATGCATGAATGGCAAGCATGCATTTCATCTTTCCACAAGCAATCATTTTCCTTGTTCTATTGCCAGTGATTGCTCATGTTTTTGGGAAATTTGAAGGGACACAAGTGGAAGGCAAAGAGTTGGAGGAAGAGAGAAGCCTCCATGCCTTATGGTGTGGGGAGCCATTGTTTTAGGGGCTTGTTGATTGGGAAGTGTTAGCTTGTGTCAAAGAGGTTGGCTAATTGTGTTAGCTAACATCAATTAAGTTGATTGATTAGTTGAGGTTAGTTAGTAAAGGTTCTTGAAAGGAGAATGTTGTTGCAAGTGGGAAATAAGCTCTTTTTATGCATCTAAATGAGTGGCCATTGGTGTCCCATTAGGTAGGGGAGAGGGGCCCATAGTAGGGCAGCCTACTTCTGGGTTTTTGAATTTCATAACATATGATTTCAAAAAAGTCTCAATTTTGTACAACAGTTTACTTGCCAACTCATCTGCTTAAAAATATTATTTTTAGGGTCACGTCATCAAATATGATGCCACATCAGCATACTTTTTGTAAAACCACATAGGGGCCCATAGTAGGGCACTGAGTCCCCTGGACATGTTTCGCTGATGTGGCATCACATGATTTGTCAGATTATGTACTTTATGGAAAAAAAGTGTTTTGCAAGTGAATATTAAATGCTTCACTGTGGGGCCCATTGAGGACTACTTTTATCTCTACTATTGGTCCTTGACCTACTATGGGCCCCTCTCCCCTAGTGGTAGTAAATCATTTTCAACAAGTTACATATTGAGTCATTGGGGCTAATACAATTAGAGTTATTGGATTGTTACAAGTGTGGAGTAGTAGATCCCTTCTTAGAGTCAATGGTAGAAGTTCATATATCCCTTATATTTAGATTTTAGTCCTTCATTTTCATTATTGTGCATATTGTTGTAGCTTCATGTCACTGAAGAGATTTTATAAAACTCATGATGTATTATTATGGATTAGTGGCATGAAGAGTGTTGTTCACTTTTCCTAGAGTTTTATTCCTTTTTTAGGGTTTTTTTAGAGCTAACCTTATCTTTGCATGTGTGTGATTACAAGGTTGTTTCATTTCTACATGATTTACTCTCTACGGTTGTCATTGATGACACATGTGTTAGTGATTGACATTCATTAAAGGTGGTGTTGGTGCATGTTGAAGTAGTTGAGAGAGCACTCATTGCATTTGTATTACAAATGACTAGAATGCAACATAACTACCCTGATTTGTGGATCATTATGGATTTACTCAACTCTTATCCTAAACCTATATCCATTCATATATCAAGAATTTTTATTTATTTCCATTGTTTTTTTGCATCTTACCCATGGAACCTCAAGGATGTA
>VDFB02180375.1:0-10661 GCA_007258455.2 Sequoia sempervirens
ACTAGTGATCTTGATGGTTATCCTTTGAATGAAACAAAAAATTCCTTGCTTAACATTAATATAATCACAGGAAACACTAATGATTTTAATTTGTTAGATTTTACACCCTCCTATAAAGGAGAGCACAAAATCTTGAAATCTAAAGAGTCTTGCATAAGTATGACATCTTGTACTAAGAAAGAGATATCTTTGTCGCATAATAAAGGAACATCTCCTACTTTTGATCAAGAAGGTATCTTGTCGAGACTCCTCCAAGATCGTTTGATAAGTCTCCCTCCAAGAAAACAAAAGAAATTTTACTACAAGAATTCATTATGTGCATATCATAGAGTTCATGGTCATTCTACTAATGAATATAAGGCTTTGAGTAGTAAAATTCAACATCTTAAGGAGTTTGGTGCTCTTCCTTATGTGGGGGCACCTAATTCCTCTAATTGATATTTATTTTCATTCTAGCATTCATCTCATCAATTATTTTGGCTCATCCTTGTCTCGCACTAAGTAGGGAAAGGGCTTACGTAGCCTTGTCCTCATATGTCACCTATTGTTGCCTCCTTTTGCTAGTTGACTGCCTTCCATGTACATATAAGTGCAAGCTGGGGATGTGGACGACATGCCTGAAGTTGGCTCCCATGTGACGTACTGAGTTGTATTTAGCATTGTATTTTTGGGGGCAACCCTTCCATCCTATTGCATGACATAGCTTATTGGAAACATATGAATTGGCATAGGTCTTTCCGAATAAGCTCTCATGTCTTCTTCTACTTCAAAGCAATTTCTCACACCAATGGTGTTAGCAGCCACTTTAAAGTGGGGGAATACATCGAAACTCATGCTTCATTGTGTGATTTTCTTTCTTTCTATGATGTGTTCCTTTCTTGGTGGTGCCATTGGGTTTGATTTCCTCTGAGAGTGTGATATTTCCTTGCATTTTTCCTCTCTTGGAGACATTAAGCACAATGTTTCCTAAGAAGAGACCTCACATGAGCTAAGTAAAATCCCTTCGAACATCCCTCTCTCTTGTTGCATTTTCTTTGTCCTTTCATAGTCATGGGGGTATGACTTGGATATGGACCTCTTGGGGCTCACTGAGTGGATACCTAGCTTCACTTTCCCTTGTGAGCATGTGTTTTGTTTGCATAGTGTACAATGTGTTCAACTTGGAAAAACATCCTAGACCCGGTCCACAATGCATTGGACTGCTATTCAAAGCTTGGTCTATTGCATTTTTCATTTTAATTTTTCCTTTTCCCTTTTCTATCTTTGATGGTGTATGTTTGTGATCTAGTTATGGCTTCATATATCATCTACAAGTGTGTTCTTTTTCACCTATATTGATTTGTCATAGGATCTTGATCCTGGGGGCTTGGACACCCTCTTGATTATTGTCATCCTGTCTTACTAGCATTTGTACATTTGAACCCCTCTTGATTGTGTGGTTGGCTACTTTAGTGTGAGTTTGAAGCAAGTTCCTCCTCTCACTAAATTGGGGCCTAAATGTAGTGTAGGAAAATGCATACCCTTGCATTTTCACACTTGTTTGGGCCTGCCTTGCTTTGTTTATCCGTATTCATGTCTTAATTGGTCCTATTTTGAATCCACAAGTCTAATGAATTGTATCTTTTTATGGCTAATCCTGACATACTTCAAAGGGTAAATGATAATTTAATGATTCTGGTTGTGTGTCCCTAATTTTTGGGTCAGGACTAAGACGCCACCTAGGGCATGTTTTTCCTCCAAAGGTCTTATGACCCTAATTTCAAATGTTCCTTAAAGTGGCCCCTTTTTGGAGTATGTGCCCTAAGTTTCATGCCTCGGGACTAAAACATCACCTAGGGCATCTTAGTTTCCCTTAAGGTATTTTTGAGATTTAATTTCAAATCTTAGCATGATTTAACCTCCTTTAATTCATGAATTCATACGTTAGCTTGTTGTGGTGTAATTTCAGGATATTAATCATAGATAAGTATAAATACAAGGTTCCCTTTATTCATTTCTCATATCCTAACATATAAGCATTCAAGTATTCGAGCATTCAAGAGCAATTCATGAAGCATTTGGAGCCATCATCAAGATTCAAGCATTATATAAAGGACATTCGTGCATCATGAGTTTTTTTTAGCTAACATTTGTGATGTAGGGTTTTGATTCAAGCAAGTAATTCAAGTCAAGATCTATCAAGCATTCAAGCTAGCCACTTCACACAAGTTTTCATATTTCATAACAAGGGTTTGGTGAGTTGTAACATTGCATTTTGTTCATTCATCATTTCCCTTCATTATTCTATTTCATTTCAAGTTTTAATTACCAACAAGGGGTTTCACCAAGGCAAACCCCCATTTACTAACAATCAACAATTTTTTCCTATCTTGCATGTTTGTGCTTGCAGATTTAGTTTGAAGACTTGAAGATCATTTGAAGTGAAGTTGCGAAGTTTCATTGCAAAGTTGTCATCTTCACAGAAACTCACCTACAAACAAGATCCAAGAGTTTTAGAACCTGAGGTCAGAGAAGAAGAAAGTAAAAACATTGAGCCTCAGGATCACTTTTAGAGATTTCAAAAATTTAGATTGGGACTAAGACAGTAGCAAGGGTGTCTTAGTCCTCCATGTGGAATTTTGCAGGGATTCTTTTAGATCTTGTTTCAACATCCAAAGATTCTACATTTCCCTCAAAAAATAGCAGCGGTACTAATAACAAAGTAAGGGCGTCTCAATCCTCCCTAGCATATTTTGACAACATTTTTACATTTCTAGAATCATCATTGCATTTCCAGACTTCCCAGGTACATATACCCTAACTTACTGTTTCATTATTTCATAATTTGTACTCTTTATTTGGTTTGCATTGATAGTGTTTGTGAGTTGAATGTTAAATTGTCTTTTCCAATATTTTCCTTGGTGGTGAACCCCTTGAAGCTTAAAGAACCCCTTCCTAGGTCTTCCTTGTTGAGAATTGACTCACCCTTTGGGTTGATAGTCAATCCAATTTAGGATCCTGGGACATATTTAAATGACAGTTGGAGAATTTTGGTGTTCTATGACCTACGTTACAAAGAATCCCCATTCCCCTATTGTTCATCCTCCAACTCAACTAGCTATTCCAACCTTGCTACCATTAGCTCTTCTTCTAATATATCTAGGTGATTGACCAAGTCAAGAGTTGGAAGCTCATTGGAGATAGGCAATATTGATTCTTTCCCATAAACTAGCATGTAAGGAGAGTTCTCAATTGACCTATTGGGAGTGATTCTATCATCCCATAGAGTTGATATCAACTTGGTATGGCATGCTCTCTGATTATCTTCAATGGTCCTCTTTATGATTCTTATTGAGTTCTTATTAGTGGAATTAGCTAGTCCATTACCTTGAGGATAGTGATTTTAAGATGTACTCATAAATATGTTATTCCAGTAATCCCACTCACTTATCCTTGTACCCACAAATTCCAAGGCATTATATGAGATGATCGAATTAGGTGTCCCAAATCTTGTTAGCAAGTCCTCATAGAAGTTAAAACCTAAGTGGTCTTGATCTTGGGGGAAACTTCATGGTTAAGTACACTAGAGTTAGAGTAGTACTAGGATGGGTGATCTCCTAAGAAGTTCAATTCTTCACCCTTGTGAGCATCAACCAAATGTAATGAATGCTAAGTGGGCCCTTCATGCTCATGAGAGATGAGTTTTTGTTAACCACTACTAATGAAATATGATTCAATCAATTTGACTAAAAAAGAACACAATTGAATCATGATAAAATATTGTAATTTTATATATTATAAAATCCTCCTACTTGTTACTAGATAAGCTAAAGAGACTCTATAATGAATGGTTCATGTGGCACAACACTTGCTAAAGATTTTACAAATGGTTCAACAAGTTAAGCTGCATTGGTCTCTAGGGAAAATCCATGGTTAATTTTTTTTGAGTCAAAGTAGTACTAGGATGGGTGACCTCCCAAGAATTCCATATGCTTCAACCTTATGAGCATAAATTAGATGCAACGAGTGTTAAGTGGACCATTCATTCTCATGAAAGGTGGATAGGAAAAATTGAATGTAGATGAAATATTTTATTTTTTTTATATATAATATTTTTTTAAGGTTGAATGCATTAATGGTTTCACCAAATTATTTTCCCTCTGTAAAAAAAATGAGAAGCATCATTTCCCTAGCCCTCCTTGACTCAATATGGTATGATCCGTATTCTATTTTACAATTGATGCTCTTGTTAGCTAAAGACAAATATTCTCAAGTTCTTAAATTTTACTCTAATTTTAGATATCAAACTAGATTTTATCTTAACATTAAGAAATATCTTTAATTATCTAGTGTAAAATATGTAACCTCTTTGCTGGATAGATTAAAATTCAAGTTATTAAAATTTCTCATGAGTTTTTAAACTTTTTTTTATAATACCTCGCACATTATTAAAATTCAAGAAACTCATGTAGAGTGTGAAGTTACTCTTGTTCTCCATCAAGAATAATGTATGTAGTTATTTCTACCATGGGGATGCATGTCCACTAGTAGAATTCCCTAATTTGTGGGTATCTCTATACTAGCAGATTTTCCATACCAATAGTCACATGAATAAATTTTGTGTTTGAAAACTCTTTTTCAATGATTTCATTTGAACATCTAGTGGTCTTGTTCTCTCAAATTAAACTTCCAATCTATTAAATTTTTATTTGATAGCTTAATATCACCAAATGAAATGTCAAATATGCACATATATCATTAGTTTGTTTAATGGGTTTGAGTTTAGGTTTAGTTTTTGTGTTAGTTTCCTCTCATTGATTAGTGAATTCAATCATACACATAATTAAGCCTATTGATAAGAATAATTATAGTCTCAAAGGGAGCATCAGTTCCTATCAAACGGGCATTGAAAGGAAATGTAAATGGTTGATTGTTCTATAGTAATTAGGATATTTCTATTGCAGTCTTGGTTTATTGCTAGCAACTCTTAATGTGCCATATTTATGCATTAGTTAACTTTCTTATCCTTTTATATAGTAGGATAATATTTTTTAGGTTAGATGTATAGTGTAGACATGTCTTGTCACATATAGAGACATCTTTTAAAGATATTTTCTTAAGTAGATAACTTTCTATTTTAGCACATTTATGTTAACTTTTACTTCATCTCCTAACTTAGTGACTCAAACATGATGACTCATTCAAAGTGCTTTCCTTCAATTTGAATCATGTTCTTTACTATATAATAAGAATCTAGTATAACATTTGTAATTTATAATAAAATATTGTTTATTTCACTTCCACATGAATTTTTTTAATAAATCTTCCTAGTGATTTTTACATAGTATTAAGGTATTTTGCAAAATCCTTCTTTGTTGTTGAGAATTATTGCCAACTTTTTCACAAGAACCTTCTCTTATTTAAAAAAAAATAGAGCTATTATTTTGGAAACTTATCAAAGAAAAATCGATGTCTAATTTATATCTAAAAAGTGTGAATTAGCTAGGAATGAACATAAACATCCTCTAGAGTAATAGTCTATCCCTATCAACAACCTTCTTGGTTTAACTTTTGAGGTTTTACTAGTTTGTAGAATACTTGTGTGACATTATTTTTTGTAGGGTTGATCAATTCATGTAGAGATATAAAATTAATTACATGTAACACTTTCAATCCTTTTTTATTTTAATTTTTTTTTATGTTTTATTAGGATTCAAATATGTAGTTTTTGAGTCAAAATAATTGACCCATAGTTCATGAGTAGTGGTTCACATGAAATAATTTTCCATGACCATGAATGGTCCACTTAGCCCTCATTAAGTCTTTGTGATGCTCATAAAGGAAAAACATAGAGACTTTGTTGGAGGTCCCCTATTCTAGTACTACTTTGACTCAAACACACTTAGCCATGGAATTTCATCCAATATAAAACCAATTAGCATGCTACCTTATTTGTAATGAATCTATCAAGTGTTGTTACTTATAAACCATTAATTATAGATCCTCCTTAGCTCATCTAATGACAATTAGGAGGTATTTTCATGGTGTAGAAAATTATTATGTTTTATTAGGATTCAATTGGTAGTTTTTAATTCAAATTCATTAACCCATATTTAATTAGTGGTTCACACAAACTTATTTATGATGAGCATAAATGGTTCAATTAGCACTTATTGTATCTAGGTGATGCTCACAATAGTGAAACATACAAAATTCCTGGGAGTTCATCCATCCTAGTACTACTTTGACTCAAGTACACTTAAATGTGGAGTTTCACCTAAGATCAAGATCTCTTATCTTGCTATCTTATTTTTAAGACCTTAATTATAGATATCATTTATTGCATCCAATGAAAAAATTTCATTATAGAACTTGAAACCATAAACTATGAGTGGTTTACAAAACCATGGACTAAGATTCTATGGGATAAACATGGCATCTAATTCTAAAATAGAAAATTCAATGGATTCATCTATGATGGTCAATGTGATAAAAATATGATTTAAATTGTCATACATCCATGATAACATATTTTAGTCTCATTAAATCACCTCAAAGTAGTTGCATGAGCCATTCTTAAACATCATAAGTTGTGTAGTACCCCTCCATTCTCACCTGGGATGTGTAGGTAGTCTGGCTAAGGAATCAGAAGAAGAGGATGGGACAAGAGCTTCTAATGGTATTTTTGTGAGTATGATATTACATTATGATTTCATTTAATTGGTGATGTTTTTATATAGATGCAGTATTAGGTGGTGATGCAGTGAATTAGTAATTGTTCATGATGATATTGTATACCTTGATATTTTATGCTACTCTAAATGTGTGAATCTAACTAAGAAACGTAAAAGACAAAACACCAAGGACACCTCAAGATTAGCCAAAAGAGAGTTAGAATAAGAAAGGAAATAGATAAACAAAATAGGACAATATCACCTTCCTTATTGTTGGTTGCTCCTTGATTAGCCTTCGATTTGAATAGCTTGTGTGCTCCTTAGATGGTAGATTGAATGACTAAAATGCAAGATTCTATAGGCAAGATGACTAGCAAAGATGATTAGTTGATTGCAAATGCTTGAGGATTCAAATGGACAGCATGTAGGTATGGAAGTGAAAAGTGTTGCAAAATAACAGCATAAGGGTGCTCAAATCTAAGTGTTGTGGAGAAGGAAATTTAGCAGCATGAGGTTGCTCAAATGAAGAAGTGTTGTGGAAATGCCCTTGAGGAGGGGGTATTTATAGAATAATTTGAATTCTCTAGAGAATTCAAGGGTCAAGATTGATCCAACAATGCCAAGATGAAGGGCTATGGTGGGTTGAGAACCCACAAGCCCTCACATCTTGACATGTGGAGGTGAAATGGACAAGAGGATATGAGGTGGAGATGAGTTGTCAAGAGGGTACATGAGGTGGAGGAAGTACAAGTACCTTGCAAGTACATTGGGAGATGGGAAGAATCTTGGGTGAATAAAAGTGAATTTTAAATTCACAATGATTGGAAGAATCTAGAGGGTAAAAGGTGGGCTCCAAAAAGGTGGGACTTGGTCACATGTGAAGATTGTGACAAGTCCAAGGTTGGTCACATGTGGTGATTGTGACAAGTCCAAGGTTCTAGAAGCCTTGGAAGGATGGAATGTGAATTAAAAATTCACATATAAAGGAGGGGAATCTAGGACAAATAAAAGGAATTAAAAAATTCCTTGGAGAATGATTAGGCTTAATTAATCAATAATTAGAGATAAATGGGATTAAAATCAACTTGCAAGGTTGGAGGATGTATGAATCCTAATCAAGGATTAGGCATGTGCACATCCTAATTGAAAAAGATTAGGGAGATGGATTAGGATTAGATGAAAAAACATGTGAGGAATTAAATAAATGTAATATTTATTTAATTTATTTGATGAAAAGAGGATTAAGGAGGGTAATGTATTTAATTATTAATTAAATACCTTAGGATTTGGCAGAATTAAGGATATTAATTAAATAATAGTAATATTACTTAATTAACTCGGATAAGAGGATGTTTAGATGAAAAGTGATAAATTTGGATAAATTAAGTGTCTAAATTTGGATGTCTACATTTTGCCCCTCTTTGAGATGGTGTTGAAGTAGCATCATTTCAAAGAATATTAAAATATAGAACCTAGAAGAAGATGGTTAGATTGGAAAAGATGCCCCAGTCATCCAAAGGAGTGACTAGGAAGGAAAAAGAAAATGATGAAAATTAGGGATGAAGGATGCCCCCTCGAGAGGACATGCGGGTTGAAGAGAACACGTGTGTGCTCTCGAAATAGATGATGTGATGCAAGGGGAGATGAGGAAGATGATGCAAGGTGATGGGGAAGAGAAGTGATATGGAAATGGATGAAGCACAAATGGATTTGAGGACAAAAGATGATGTTGCCCCAGTCAAGGTACAAGCCAAAATGGGTTGATGATGGATGGAGTGTTGTCAATGAAGGATTGAAGGATCCCGAAACAACATGAGGATAGGGAAGGATACATCCCACTGAGTGGTATTGATGAGGGAAGGATACATCCCAAAACACCACAAAAGGATAGGGAGGAATACCTCCCGATGATGATGAAAGTGTTGTTGATGAGGGAAGGATACATCCCAAAACAACACCGAAGGGATAGGGAATGATAATAATGGATGATGATGATGATGGGGGGTCAAGGATAGTAACGAGACTGGGGACAAGACCAAGGATATGATTAGGTGATTCAGGCTAAGTGGAATGGATGGAGATTGGATAGAGATAAGGATGAAGGATGAATGATGAATGGATGGGGGGATATATGCAAGACGATAGAATGGAGAATGAGATGCAATTCTAAATGCAATTTATCATCTTTGGAGCACTGGTTTTTGCTATAGCATCAAACACAAGACACCAGGGTATGAAGAACCAAGGCGTAATTGTGTCGAATGCATCAAATAAACATAACAGACAAGAAGGCTATCCCAACACCCCAAGGTCAGAAAGATCTTGGTCGGACCAGGTATTGAGATAACCATAAGCACAAAAGGATGCCCCAGCATAACACAAGACCTCAGGGATCTTGGTGGGTACTACGTGGGACAACCAAGAAGACACAAATAGACATAAAAAGATCGAGATATGTCCCTATGTTGACCAATCAAAACACACCAGAATATGATGGATTATGGCGGTCTTGACAAGTGATGATAGGGAACTCAAATGATAAACAAAAGCCAAAAGCATCAAAAGATCACAATCAATTTCAAACGTCCATTGCCATAGGATCAAAGAGATGGATGGGATTGATGAGGTCTGTTAGGAAGGATGCATCCTGTTGAGACCAAAGATGATGGATATGAAACTAAAAGATCGTTATGACGCAGGATGTTCAAAATTTGATTGGATGTCATGATACAAGTGGATCTCATTTGTGAAGAACTGGCTAGATAAGGGCATAGCTTGATGACACGACACAAGGGAGACAAGACATGGGACTGACAAAACCTAAAGACCTAGGGGCTCGGGGGCCGATCAAAGATTAGCCTTGCCTACGTGAAAGCGCAGAGCCCTCGTAGTTCACTAAAGACGGACAACAAATGATGGATGAAAGAGGATGAGATGACCCTAGATAAGTGGATAAAATGATTGGACCGACACGATGGGACAAGATAGATGAATGATGAAGTGATAAGATAGATGATGTTGGACGATAGTGACTATATAAAGCTCAGGGATGGGATAGTTAGCCAAATCATCAAAGATGAAGTGGGCAAATGACATGCCATATAGATGAATGGTGAAATGATGAATGATGAGATAGAAAAGATGTGCAAAAGAAGCAGAAGTGATGATGATAAGATGGATGACATTGGATGGCATGGGGTAAAGCTTATAGCGAGATACCAATGACAAGGGATTAGGCGATGGGATGAGGGGAGAGGATGGGGGGAGGAAAAATGATTGGTTGGGTGGATTGGATAAAGGGATAAGGATTGGGATGAGGAAAAGGTGACCAAATGGATAGATGACTGATGCTTGGAACAGGTGGAAGATTACTCAGAATGAGTAAATGATTGATCAAGATTATGGAATGGGAGTTTGAAATGATAGGAGGTTTGATGGATGTTTGAGATGATAGGAGGTTCGATGAAGTGTTGAAAAAATAGATGAAAGTTGGAAGCAGATGAATAGTTACATGAAATGAGTGAATAGATTGATTAGAATGGATGAATGGGACAAAATTGAAGAAGATGGAGGGAGGGATCTTAAGACTTTGTTGCAGATGGATGAAAGCCCAGATTAGGGGTTTGGCTAAGCTCAGAATGGGATAAGATTAAAGCTCAGATGAGGATTGGATCGAAGACTAGAATGATTGAAGGATATGATTGAATTAATTCTACACCGAGTTCCGGGGCTTTAAGGGACGTAAGGTGTTGACAAGCAGATTTTTCCAAATTTGGCAATTTTCAAAATTGTCAAATTTTGCCATTTTAAGAAACTTCATGGTCGTATGTTTCAGAGTCTGAATTTTTGCCAAGAAATACCCATTGGTGAGATAGGATGAATTGCCAACTAACATCCCAGATTCGAGATATGCATGTTGAGTTATGAGCAAATTTTGTTTTTCAAAAAACACTAAATTGGGATTTTAGGGGTCAAGATGAAACTTTGAGGCCCCAAAAATGGGTCAAA
>VDFB02180378.1:0-14993 GCA_007258455.2 Sequoia sempervirens
TCCCACTCTCCCACCCTCTCCCACCCTCTCCGACCTTATCCCACTCTCTCAGGTCACTCTCTCACACACTAACTCCATCTATCTCTCTCCCCTATACCCTTAACCATGAAACCATAAACCCTTATAACCGTCTACCATAAACCCTTAACCCTTAAAACCTCTACCATATACCCTAAACCCTAAAACTTTAACCCTTAAACCTTCTACCATCTACCAATAACCCTTAGGTCTATGTGTACACAAATTGGATATCCAATTTGTAAAAAGCATATATATACAAAATTTGTCATTGTTTTTTAAAGTAACAGTCTACAAATCAAATATCCGATTTGGAAAACTGGGATTGGTGTTTGCTTTGGTGGTGTGTACTGACACCCGAGCCTAAAAAAAGTCAACACAGTATTTTCATGTTTTTGGGTCGATGAAAGACGTGTTTTTTTTCCTCATCGCCACTTTTGGCCGGCCATTATCCTGCACATACCCCACGTTATAATGCAAGTATGTTATAAGTTATTAAAACAAAAAACAAAAACAAAAACAAAACAAAAAATTTATTTTTACTGTTTGTTGTTTTTGCTGCCCACAACCAAAAACCTTTTTCAAGCACACTCGCAATTTGGAAGGAAGTTTTCTTGCATTTTCATCATCAATTTGTTGCAATTTCATTGCCAGGATGCCACCACGTCAACGAGGAGGTCAAATAAGTAAGGATTGTTTTTTTTTGTTGTGAATTTGTTAGTTTAAGGGTTTTTTTTTATATTCATTTGTTTAATTTGTAGGAAATGATAATGATCCTAAAAACCCTCTTGAAATTCCTCCTAAAAATCCTCAACAACTAGAGCAACAAGAACGTGAAAAAAATCATCAAGTTCAACAACCACAACAACAATCTCCTCCACCAATTCCTCAACATCCTCTCGGCGCTCACAAAATTAATGGGGGTAATTGAAAACAATACAAAATAGATTGAGGAGTTAATCACGAGGTTGAACGATCCAGTAAGTTCAACCATGGAAAGAAGAACACTTACTATTTCACTTAAAGAAAACTTAAAACATGTAGATGCAATCATCAAACAATTAAGTGGTTGGGCAGATAGGAGGCAGGTGACAGAATTTTTACGCAGATAAATTATCATATAAAAAAGTAAAAGATGAAAAAATTACAAAATATCAATTGTGCTCATTATTCACCAACCCACACACAAACCAAAATATTGACCTTAATGCAAAGAGGTTTCCTATCCATTGGTGCCACCACCAAGGGATTAGGAAGTATTTTTGGGATAGGTGGTACATGGTTTTTGACTACCCACCATGCAACAATTGTGAAGTCCCACAATATTTATTGAGCAAACTTTACTGTGAATTCATCCTAAACAAAATCGGGCTAATTATTTTGATATGAGGTACTTAGAAGGGAGAGGTGGAGGTCGGCACAAGATAGCTTGGTGCACGATAGGATCCTAGGCAGAAAGTGAGATGAGCTCTCGCTAGCCTGGATCATGAGAATGTTGTTATCCCTTCCATCATGAAGGAGAGTGTCGAGGTAGCCACCTTACAGTCTATCAGTTCTTTGACCCAAACTATCATCCAATATGCCAGTTCTATAGTACAACGCCATCGAGGGGAGTCTTCGAGTGGTAGGTTTTCATGTGCTCGTATTAAAGTTAACCCCAAGAAAATAGATGTCCTCTTTGGAATACTTTAGAAATAGAACATTAGGATTTTAGATTTGACTTACAATTATGTAATTATTTATAGGACTTACATCTATTGAACCCAAAAATCTAAGACCATTAAATTTGAAACCTAAACACTTGTTTAAACTAGGTCAAATAAAATGCTTTCACATCAATAAGTATAATTAAAGTATGCCAAATACGCTTGGGATCTCATGAATGTGAGAATGTACCAATTGGTGTTGATAGTGCATGATATGATACTGATTCTAATGAAATTTGATGTTTAAAACCAAACTAAATCTTGTTTTAAGGCCCATCTCTCATATGTCACCCTATGATAGGATAAAATAAGGACATTTTTAGACTTAGGCATGAATTCCTAAGGTCAATATTGTTATCAAACCCAAGAAGACAAGTACATCATTCCAAGAGAGTTTTTGGATGAATTTTCACAGGTATTTGCTGATTTTGTAAGATTACATTCATTTATATAATGTGGGAAAAAGCATAAGAAGTTTAATTAAATAAATAGTCTAATTTTTGCTAAGTCCATTGGGCTATATCATTAAGGGCTTGATGGGTCATTAAGTATATAACTTTAGGTTTCATTTTGATATTGATTGGGGATTGAACATTGATGTGATTAGTTAAAAAGCTAAGTTTAAAAGTTATTCTTTTGTAGTGTATCAATAGACAATAATTGTTTATCATTGTTCTTTCACAGGTTTAACTTCAACCATGAGGAAGAAAAGAGATGATAGAAGGATAAGAGTGACCTTCATAGATGAGTTACTAAGCTCTAAAATGAAGGAAAAAGAGAAAGGTTGTTGGGAGTAGATAGAACCCAAAAAAATAGAAAATAAAATACTAAAATCAATTGCAAAAGAAATAATCCTCATTCAACATGAAATAAGAGACTGAATGTTGCCAAGGAAATAATTTTTTTAATAATTGGATAGGATTGGAATGAGTAAAAAAGGAACATAAGAGTGGGATGGGATGTAATAAATTCTAAGGAAGAATCCATCTAAATAAATTGTTAAGAACAAATCCATCTCTTAAAGTTCATCATTCTACATTCTTTCCAATTTAACACTATTTTTATTACCTTCATTATATACAAACATGTATCCATATGATAACATTCTATTTAAAATCAACTAAATAAAAAATGGTATCCATGACTCATAAGTCTTGGGAAATGTCATGAAATGAATCTCCCACTATAAAATTTTGACATGAATAAATTACAAGAACTCAAGATTCTTAATGTAAGTTTTTGATTAAGGATTATAAACAAACATTAGATGTGGCATGTAGAATTTAGTCTTCACTAGAATTTTCTAGGCATGCAACTAATACAAAAGTATTCAATTCTTATCTTAACCCTTTATCATATAGACATATCAACATATTGGGTGAATAAATATTAGAAATTTAGTTACAATAATCAAATATAATTATAGTTAAATTCATGAATACAAAGAGAATATGCATTCATCATTATTACAACCAAAGTAATTTATGAATTCATAAAATATATGAACATGTGTTACCAATTTATTATTAAAGTGTAGAGTACTTTTCTTGGAGGCCCATCCACTATTCACCATTACAATGAGGTATTCAACTTCGTAGAGATCTTTTTTGAGGTGTGTGTTCATTCAGAGGTTTTCAACCCATTTGATTGGTGCAAGGATTCTAACGTCTAAGAAATTTTGTAGCTAATTTCTAGAACCAGTCCAAGAAAACCATATAATTCACCACTTAGCCAATTTTGGAAAATTATGGCATCCACCACTCAACTAATCTAGAACTCAATATCACTAGATTGACCAATTGATACATGCACACACATGCATACATATTGACACACATAAGTTTGAGCATTTGATTCAAAATTACATTCAACATAGTTTGGGGTTTTACAACCACTTCAATGGGCCCTAGCACATGCCAACAAGGAAACACCTTGATCACAATATAACACCTTTCTATACCAAAGAAACACTATCAAACTTTAAACAAAGATATCAATCATCCTAAGAATGTTCACCTTGATAACCAAAGAAATGTCTCACTATGGCAAGACACACTATTCAACTTGAAAAAGACATAAAAGTGCTTAGCATAATAGATTCATTCCTATATATAATAAAGAAAAAATGAATCATTTTGTAGATGATCACATAATTGATTTCAACTACATTTAGAATTAGATCATTGCACTCACCCTCAACTCCTTCAATACTCTTGGATTCTTAGTGATGAACTTTATATCAAATGCCATAGCCATATCTATAGTCTCAAAACCAGTAAAGATATAGTCTCAAAACTAGTAAAGAGCATTAAAAGTACTATATCTACAATAATTTCATTTGAAAAAGTCTTCTCTCTCAATAGTTTGGTCAAGAGATCATTATGAATCAACTTTAGATGCTTTCTCCTCTCCTTTATACTCATGTAGATTTTTATTATGAGAACCCTTTTGTCTTGCAATTCACAACCAATCAATAGTAAAGATGCAACAAAGCTATCAATAATAAATTACAAAAAGACTAAACAATTCCAAATATAGACTTAGCAAGTCCACACCTTTAATCTAAGGTTGAGGGTTCAAATATAAGTATAATATGGCGAGGTTGTGGGATAAAAGGGAAAAGGGTAGATTTGAGAAGAAACACATCAATTATCTAAAAAAATTAATTAGTTATTTTATGTTCAAGACTCTACGTTAGATTAGAAGTAGTTTGGGTAGGAGGATGTGTGGTGCTTATGAAGTCAAGGAGCTTTGCTAAGTTGAGCTATAAAAGTTGATAGATGTAGATCGTATAAACTTTATATTATCTTTTGATTTTTTGATATATTTTGTGATCATTAACTATTCAATTGATCTAATACTATGATGGTTCCTAATATAAAGAAAAAAGAATGAGCATTGATTTTTCACAAGATTGTTCCATTAGATGATATGTGATTGGATTAAGCTACTTCATCAAAATGAGATCAAACTAAATAGAAATTATCTAATAGGCATGAAAATTTTATCATTACATTATTATTTTAAAAACATTATTTAAGACTATTTAAAATTTTATAAAATATTTTAGCTTTCTATTTTCATAATTAAATGTACAATATTTGAATATAAAATTAACATAAAAGTATAAAGAAAATAGAAAAGAGATAAAATATGGTTTCAATTAGTGTAAATTTTAATTCACATGATATGAAATAATATAATTTGAAAGAAAAGTTAAAAATGAAAATCATTTTTTTTGCTCATTGAAAGATATATTTTAATAATAATATTAAAAATTAATGTGAAAGAATGAATTGAATATACCAATAAAGTTATGAATCTTTTGCTATTAAAAATAATCAATAATGAAAATCAACATAAAAAAATTGAATATAAAAATTAAACAATTTATTTTTATTATTTTTAAGAATAACGAAAAAAAAACCTAATATAAAGAAAAAATAATTAAACATAAAAGAGAAATTGATTATTCTTTATTAGATTTTTCTTAACAAATAATAAATATTTTTTTTATCATAAATCTATAGTAAAATTTAATAGTTAAAAAGGACTTGAATATAAAATAAATAAAGTCATTTAGAAACAAACCAAAAACAATGGAATAATTACCTAGTTCTCGAAATTAAAATGGAAGGACGAGTTAAAGATGCAAAGAAAAACACATACAGTTAAAAATAGAAACTGAGAAATTTAGGAGGATCACAAATTTAATAGCTTGAAAGAGTACTTGGAGGCACCTTGAGCACAAAGACAGGCCGTTTACTTCATGTGAGATGAAAGTGGAGGTAGGTCCCTCGGAATGATTTTATTTGGTTGGAAATGGTGGATAAATGGTATTAGCGAGAAGGTGAAGCATAAAAATCAGTGAAGGCTAGAAACCCCTGGAGATTGTTATAAGATGAGTCCTTGGCGTGAAATCCCTCCTCGCAGACTCTTTGAACAGTGTGTTTGTTTTCTTATTTCTCTGGCTTGACCATCGGGCATTATGAGCTTATACATGATTGCTTCTACATCTGCTCGAGGTATAGGCATTTCTCTCATCTCCAATCCAATATTCCAAATAGCAGTTACAAATCTCTGATTGATGGCTTCATATGCACACAAGGGGCAGCAGACCATACGCCCTCAGCTATGCTTCCCAGCATCGAGTTCCACTCACCGTGGTTAAAAACTTTCCCAGAGCATGGTGAGCCAACACTTTCCCCTGTAGCGTCCAGCTTACAAAACAAACTTTGCTCCTTTGCTTCCTGTAGAAAGTCATGCGATAGAATGGTACATTTGTCGTGGAGCAGATCGGAGCAAATAGCCCATAGGAAGGGATGCTTGCTCGCTCCAAACCCCAAGGGAACTCTGCTCCATCAGATCATCCTCTAACATCACTGCTCTACTGCCAAAACCCGAGGACGCAGCTTGTGTTTCCAGTCACTCAAGACAGCTGCTTTCTTCATTCCATATGCTCTCCTTGCCTTGGTTTATAGGTAGGATGAGAAAATGCGCGGACAGAAGTACAAAAACCTTGTTGCAGGCGGGAGATGCAGATTCATTATTGAAATTCAAATTTGACCGTCACAGTGACTGTCACCGTGAAGAGTTGGAGAAACAGAACGGAAAGCACAACAGAAAACAAAGCGGAAAGCGAAAAGTTCGGTGGACCCCATAGCAGCCATTGTGCGGGTTAAGCCCGGCCCTGTTAACCGCTGACTGTCACGGCAATTGTTTATGCAAACGGATTTTGGCAGAGGAACGGAACAGGTTAAGCGGGCCCACATCGACACACTAAGCAGTCAAAGCTTAGTGTGTGACATTTAAGCCCAGCGCTTACCAAGAACTCGCTACAATGGAATATGAATGAAAGTATGCTTTACGTCTTGCATGGACAGAAGAAAATATGTGTATCCCTTCTTAGAAATGAGAATGGTTGGTTTACATAATAGTCATGACAATGTTCATTCTTAGTTAATCATGACGAATTTCATCTATTTTAGAGTATTAGTCTACATTCAAAGGACATTTTAGAAATTCATCTCTTAGAAAAGAGAATACTTGGTTTACATAATAGTAATAACAATGTTCATTCTTACTAATCATGACGACTTTTTTGAATATCACCTATTTTAGAGTATTACTCTATCTTCAATTGACTCAACCATGAAGTCTTTCCTTATAGTTGTACCTAATTATTTTTCAAACTTTTTTGTATAGAGATCATTTGTTATGAAGCTCCATACGTCTTATACTTTTATATAATGGTGTTTTCATAATTTGTCATTACATAATTATTCAATCTTCAACAATTGCATTTCATATTCATAATAGTTCATAACAATTCATCTCACTTGAGTACAATTGTTGTACTTGAAACTCAATGCATATCCTTCACGAACATAAATGGTACACTTCACATATTCATTTATCTATATGATGCTCACAAATATGAAGACCCATGACTTCTTAGGAGGTCATTGATCCTAATATAGTTCTTCCTACATATACTTAACTAGATACAACCCTTAAAGGTGATATTTAATGGTCAATAGGCATAATACTTATAGCGTTATTGGCCAATAAATGCACACGTTTTTTGTTTTCTTGGCGACGAGGAATTCCATACATGGGTAAAAGTTTGGAATTGTATCACAATTTCAACCTACAAGTAGTTTCAAGAAAAAATGTTTTGTTTTAAATGGTTTTAGGAAAAGTTGTTTTACTCAAAACTACTTGGCACCTACATGGCACAAAGAATTATGGACAGAACTATTTTACTAGAAACAATTAAATTAATTTAATTTAATTTTAAAATTAAAATTAGGTTAAATTTATATGCAATATTTCAACTAAAACTTTTTTTAAGCAATGAATTATGGTCAAAACACTTTCCCTTGAAACTATTTATGTGGCAACCCATGTGGTAGCCTAACCCTTGTTTTAGGGAAAATTCAACAAAAAAATAACCTCAACTCTAAATTTCTCAAACAAAGAGTACTTTACTGAAATTTTGAAAATACTCTTTTGTAATGTTTGGAGTTTAGAATTGATTTATTTTTATATTTTTTATTAATATTATTACATACACACATACATAGAATTTATTACAAGTAGATTATTATAATCAAACATAGGGTTGATTAGAAATTTAAAAAATATATATATATTTTTAAATATATAGTGCACTATAGAAGAGAATTGTCTCAAATATGGTACAATTATTTTCTTTTTAATTAAAAAATTGAACAAAAGTTGATGTTGGATGAAAAATATGACATTTTGACTAAATTTGACTTTAAGAATTATTAAAAAATAAATATTCATAAAAAAATATATATTATTTTTCCATGCACTAGATTTTTAAGTTATCTATGAAGAAAAATAAATAAATAAATAAATTTATATTTTCTATACTTTTCACATCTCATGGACCTCGCTTTGGAACTTTTTAAAAAGTTAAAACAATTCTCTTAAATTTGTAAAAAAATTATACTCAACTAATTTACATTTTTTAAAAAATTTATAAATGTAGGACTCCATGCAATTCTATTATATCATTTTAAATTTAAAACATAAACGCCACTTTTAAGTGATCCAAGTTGAAAAATTATATTTGTGTTGGTAATTTTTGTTATAAAAGTGTGACAATTATGAACTTTTGCACTAAATTGTTAATTAATAGGTTACATATGTTTATATCTATTGATAGTTCAATGATAAATTTAAATGTTATTTCTAGTAAAAAGAAGATTCAATCTTTTGCAAATCAACGCAAGCCCCTCCTAGAAATATTTTAAATATATTCAACAACTATTTTTTCCGCACAATCATTCTCACATAAAATTCATCATACACACATAAATATATGACACAAAATGTAGTACTAGGGAACATGCCAAGTAGCTATTATTTATGTACTAGTATCCAAATATAATGGATATTCTTTTGATAGAACATGTGAAGAGAGAACCACATAATAAGCCAAATATGAAAGTGATGTATCTTGACTTGTAATTTAAAAAATGCATATGGTCAAATCAATAGCTTAAATTTTTTTTCTTCAACTTTTTAGTTTTGTTTGTAAAATATTCAATTAGATGAACATTTTAGAATTATTCTTGTATTAAACGACTATAGAAAGGCCACAATATTTTCTCTAGAACATAATACATTCAAAATATATGTATCCATAACTAATATGCCACCTTTCCCATTTTTCTCAGCACTTTATTATATTACAAAATCATTGTATTGACATGTAGATTTAATATGCATGTCATTTTAATCTAAATCTAGGATATTAAATTTCATGTTATATGCCTCAACAACCATTAAATTTCACACATGGATTTTATACATAAATATTAAATATTTTAGTAATAATCCTTGTTATAATAAAACATGTATACATTCAACAAAATATCCAAAATATTGTAATCTCATATCCTACCCTATAATCAAAAGCACATTCATAATCAAATTTTTAGTTTTGAATAATGGTTGTGATCTCTTTCCCCTCATACACTTGTCATCCCAAAAATAGTGTAAGCAATTTTAATTGAACAATTGTGTCACATTTTTAGTAAAGGTATACTGAAGGGGAGAATATGCCTAAATTGTTTTATTAAATAAAAATGAATAAATATATAAAGAGGAGAAATGTAGTTGAACAATGTCTAACTGCATATCCACCAAATAACCACCTATAAAAATAAACAATGTAATAGGAATTGCTAGTATTCCCCCCTTATTACATTGTTCCTATAAATGTACCCCTAAAAACTCAAATTTCACCTTACCAAGAGATCGCCCTTAAGGCTTACATAACAAAACTTTTTGATTACAAAATAAATATACATTCTTGAGAAGATCTTTTCAATAAACAAATCCTGAATGAGGTGGAACTCCATCAAGTTGCCTCGTGGCCCTCAAAACAGTGTAGCTTTGAGCTGAATTCCTAAGCTTTTGGACTACCATATTTTCAAACTCTTCAATCACTAATTACTGACTTATTCAACAACAATCAATATTGAGTTGCGATAGAGCTCCATCAAGTTGTCTGATGACCCTCAAAAGCATATAATTATTGATTGTGTTGTAACACCCAACCTCATCTTTTGCTATAAACTACCAAATTTCTGCTGAGTATAACTAACTTGTTTTCATTCAAGAGTTTCCAAATTGATTTCAACCAAATCAATTTAAATTTTCAACTAACTTCTAAGTTTCCAGTTTCAGCTGAATTGAAACAACTAACTGTTTCACCAACTGTTTCATGGAAGGTCAATAACTAAATAACTGTCAAACTAGGGTTTCCTTTACAGCGAGATGGAAAAGAAAACCAATTCCGATGTCGTTACATCATACAACTCATCAACTAAATTTTAAAACTACCATTTCCAACTGAAAGGAAAACTATTAACTGTAAACATATAACAAAAAATTACAGAAGGATAATAACTACTTTTATTCGCTTCCAGAAAGTAATGAAAAAATACTACAACTATTAAAGAAATGTAACAACTGTCTTTCTAGAGTTTAAGAAACAACTGCCAGATTTCATCCAATAATTCTAACTAACTAAACCATCTAGGGTTCCCATTAAACCAATTAATAAACAGAGGAAAAGAAATATATTCTCTATATTCATTAACTAAATTCAGATCTTTCATTTCAGCAGAATGATTCAAAAATTGTTTGACTGCAGAAACTTACAACGGACATTTAACATAAAAGAATAACATTCATTGCATAAATGAAAGTAAACTTTAATGAGCATTGCATGTACCTGGATTTATGAACTTGAGAAAGGATTACATTTGACATCATCTTCATGCTGCTATACTTGGGAATCTCTATCAATGAGGGAAAGAGAATTATCCTCAGGGGCTTTACCGCCCAACCAAGACCTATTGGTCTCCCGTCTTCCTTCGTCTGAAGAAACCCGACCCTTCTTGAGTGTAATCAGCATGGATCATATTATCATCATGCCTCTGAGCCTGGTGTCAAGGACCTATACCTCATGAGCGACCTTACCAAGGGTACCTCCCAACTAGAAAAGTCATTCTGATCAGTGTTATATCTGGTACTTGATATCTAACAGATGCTGAATCTAGCATCGTACCTTGGCCAAGGATTTAATACTTTTGGCACTCCTGTGCTGTCAGCACTCACCCTTGCTCAACACGACAATACTTAGATCAAGGTCAAATTTTACATTAGCAAGTTTGATTATCATTTCTTCTTAGTTCGTGGTTATATCTTAACCATAGAATTTAACATCACAATAACCTGATTAGGAACCATTTTTATTTAAGATTAAGCTATTTTCTGAAACCGTTTAAGGGAGATTGGACTCTGTATCTTTCACCTCTTAGGTAGAAAACTTCTTTTACAATCAAGGAGAGCTGAACAAATTGATATCTGCTGAGAAGGAGATACCCTCCGTCCCCTAGCAAAGGTAAGTCATGAGATGAACACGACTGAGAAGGAGTTGCTCATACTACCATAACTTGATTCATAATCTTTTCTCAAAGTTAAAGTTAAACTGATACCATTAAGCATCTAATCATAAAGAGAGCGAGAGAGAGTCTCGACTCAACTATTACTTCTTTAAGACTATCTGCCTTCTCTAAACAGAGGTTGTTTTCATTGAGCACTTATGTATGATCGACATATTCAAATAGGTGGTCTTCAGATCTTAACATTCAACTTCATATTCTCGTCTCAAGTTTAAATTACAAAGACTGGTTTGAATATCAATTTCTTTAAGTTAAATCAGGTTAAGTCTAACCATAAAGTTCATACAAATGGAAAGAGTGAAAGATACATCACTGAAGATTTCAAGACTCTCATTTATGTCTCGATTGAACAAAGGTTTGCACATGATCAACTAATAATACAAGAAGGAAGAAATTCGGCCTATCAAGACAAATTGAGGTCTAGAATAATTACAAAAGTTTTAACACGATCTAAATACAAAATTTTATTCATCGTAAGGCCACTAGCTCTGGCTGAGACAGCTAGGTAAATTTCAATCAATGAACAGGTTCAGGTTAAGATGAAAAGAATGTAAGTTTTATCTGAGATAATACAGGAACAAAGTACAAAGGGAGAGTCTAATTCAAGTACGAGGCATATGGAAAAGAGTAGTTTAGATAACAATTGGTCTAACCCTCGATTTACTATTAAAGAAGATGGAAACACAATCTTTATGTAAATAAGACCCTGTGAGTATGAATTCTTCCAATAAGTTGATTATCTGGAATTTTTCACATTCAGAATTTAGAATAACTGTTATTGATTAATTTATCAATCTGTAACACAATTATGATGCTCAATGATAATGCATCCCAAGAGGTCCCGACTGATTCTCCTGGATATGGGAAGTATCCTGTAACTCCAATCACAAATTTTGCTTGCTCAACAGGAATATCGTCAATCTCCGCTTGAATTTAACTGAGGAAAAACTCAAGCAAATTTGAGGAAGAACTATTAATTCATATACAAAAGATACCAATGAATATGGACACGTGTGAATATATTATTGATTGAAATGAAGATTTGAGTGTATAGAACAAAACAAAAGCCAAGAGCCCGATAATGAGACAAAAAACAAATAAGACCAGATAAAGATCATCAGGGAGAAACTGATTCAATCCATGATATGTTTTTGCAGTAGGAAGATATCCAGAGTCTCACAAAATTTCTTAAGAGCAAAAGTAATGAATGAAAGGAAACCTCATCATTCAGCCAAAACATCTAAATCCTCCGTGATCTCATCAACCTATTCAATAAGATGGAATGGTGGCTCTAAAACTTCCGCCTTCAAAACCACCGACGACTCTATTATCAATTCATTTAATTTCCAAGTTAAATCTTACAATGGTTTTCCATTTAAAAATTGGTGGCAAATAATTTGTATCTCTTGTTATTAATTTAATAATTAATATCCTCTTGTGAATATATAAATGTATCCATAATTTGGTTCACTAACTCCAAGAGGATAAAATAAATGTTTTAATTATATCTATTATTTTAATTTGTTATTTATTAACCTTTTCCATCTCCTTAAAAGGTGATCATTTAAATTGACTTTCTTAATCAATAATTATATTAATTTACTTATGGCCAAGGTAATGACGTCGACACAACTGTCTTGCTCTGACTCTGGGTTTGATGATAAAATTGATCCATTGTTAACCACTTCCTCGCCCTGACGATATTTCCCTTTCTCTCGTGGCGTTGGCAGTCCTGCATCCACTGACAAGGATTATGGTTAGATCGTTCTCAACGGCTTAATAACATGCATTTAAATTTTAATCTCATGATCTCATTCATCTTCACGTGAACAATAAATTCATTGGAAAAATATTTTTTTTTTTTAACATTACAGTTATGATAAGAGAACAACTATTACATTCTGAATGTCATAATCACATGAAAGTAGTTACTAGAAACGAACATTGAATTCAAAATACATAACCGCATATATAGTCTCAATTTGAGGGATGTAACATGTGTAGTCTCATAAAATCGGTGGACAACGATCCATATTGAGTTTAATACCAAATCTCTTACTTGTCTCCAAGAGTCAAACTTTACCATATATATGTATTCTTGAAATCCAACAACATCAATAAGGATCTAATCTATCAACATAAATAAGGAAAGTTGGAAGGAAAGTAAAAAAAAAAAGTAAAAAATGTTACTCATGCAAAGAACCATCTCAAGTGAGAAGTTGACTTGAGATGATAAAAATTCCTCAATCCTCCAATGCCACCGGCCTCCAATAGAGCAGGCGTAAAGTATGAATCCATCATTTGTTAGCTAGGTTATATTTTTCCCATATGACTTTGCCTACTAGAGTCAAAAGACCATATTTATTGACCTTTATTATGGATCCTTTTGTTATCTCACACACATTACCATTTGAGTTTTTTTTCACACTAATAATATCAACATTGGAACTTCATTGTAAACCCATTAGAATAAATGGTTCATACTTGGGATGTCTCCTTGTAAATATGGGTCCCATAAATGTAATCTTAATAGTCATTTGTTTACATTGCTTGATTGTGTTGATTAGCATCTTGGAATGAGTTGTTGAATCTTGGTGTAGCAATTAGACACTAATCCTTCATGTAAATTATCATTCATTTTGCATCTAGTGGTATTTTGTTCATACATACCAATTATTTGCTTTATCAAAATTTTTAGTGCATAATGCTTTATCAAATATTAAAAGGGACAACTAAATGTAATAGCTCATTTTAAAGATGTTGAAAAGTTATTTCTAATGGGCACCTTGGAAATGAGACTTTATTTATGAAAAAATATTATTATTCCTCAAAAAGGTGAAAAGTGCTCCATAAAGTTAATTATTTATTTTACAAAAGGAGTTTTGAAGCAAATAAGGAAGAAATTTATAATTTTTTGCTTCAAAAAGTTATAAAAGGAGGTTGAGGGCTCATTGTTGGGGCAAGAAGAGTACAAACAAGATGTTATTGGATTGAACTTGCGAGTTCTTCTAAGATTTATTGAGGATAAAAACCCTCTTACAGTTACTAGTTTTGGATCGAAAAGATGATCCCTAGTTAGTTGGTGTGTATCTACTCAAGTGCCACTATTGCATTTCAAGTGATTGCAGATTTAGGGTTTCAGACAGTAAGGATTTTAAAGCTTTTGATTTGTAGATATTTTTGGTGAGCTAATACTTCTAGTTTCCAAGTGCATGCTTAGTGTGGAGTTTGGATCAGACCTCTTTGGCTGGCCATCCCATTAAACCCTTGTTTAGTTGTACACTCTATGCTCATTTTTACTGGTTGTACCATAGAAAATGTGAACTCAGGGCCTTTTGAGGTGATTTGCAAAATGGCGAAGCCTATAGGAGTGTTTCTTGGCCTGCTATATAGATTTATGGAATTTTTGAGGGGTTATTTTTCTAGTCGAACCCAAACCAAGTTGTACCAAGTAATCCTTTGTTGGGAATGATAGACCAGGGTTATATATTTGGGTGTTTATGTTAGTATGTGATGTTGATCTCTCAGTTCTACACGCCATGCACAACTATGCAATTCACCTTAGCTTCAATGCACAATTTTTCTTGTAGTTCTCTCACTTTGCATGATGAGAATGTTGAAAATTGTGACTCAAATTACTGGCTTGATCAACTTCCTGGAGCAGTTGTGTTTTCCTCCATCGGCCTGAGTTAAGTCGCTGGTTTTCAAGTTTATCTAATTGAAGTCGCGGGGTTTTGAAGTTTTGTAACCTCTCAACTTA
>VDFB02180379.1:0-102010 GCA_007258455.2 Sequoia sempervirens
GTGGGTGAATTAGTTGTCCCAAAAATTCAAAACTTATTTGACTTATCAACTTTATTCTCAGATCTGATTATTAAGCATGAAAGTAGAGATCATCAACACATCAGAAACACACATAACACCAATATTTTTTACGTGGAAACCCTGTTAGGGGAAAAACCATGGTGGAGGTTAGTCCACAAGATTATACCCTGTTAAAGGTATAATGAAAATGAAAATATGGGGAATGCACTTGCATTTAGGTGCACTGCCTAGAGCTCACTACTCAAATACAAAGGAAGACACACTGTCTTACAAAGAGATTCATATTAAAGCCATCCATAGGGATTTGAACTAATAAAATAGCATCTGCTAATACCTGGTCACAGTTCTGGTTAAGTGCATGAACACCTCTTCACTCTTCTTCACTCTTCTTCACTCTTCTTCACTTTTCTTCACACTCTACTTCACTTTTCTTCACACTCTGCTCTGCCTTTGAATGATTGGGACATTATTTTCACATACACAAACATTCGAGCACTTCAATTCAAACAAACAACCGCTCTTATATATCTGCAACAAGAAATTTCATCGCTACAAGTCGGCCACAAAGAAATAATAAAATTAATATAACTGTCAGCCAAAATCATTCATAATAATCAATGTGTATCAACCAAAGTCGACCATAAATTAGTGAGGACAAAAATAAACATCTTCAACATGAAAACAATTCAATTAAATTCTCCTCGAAGATCCATAACACGCTTCAACACCATGTTGGCCAGGAACATGAAAAATATGAACACGCAAGAGAAAATCACCAACCACGATCACAACGATCAATGCAGATGTGCAACAAAGATAGAGCATGATCTAGAAGCATCAAAAAACATTTGGAACCAATAGAGAAGCATCCAAAACAACTAAACTAACATAAATAGCCTCATCTTCAATCAACAACACTAACTGAAGAAACATAAAAACTATCTGAATGAAAATCTTCATAACTTGATCAACTCTTAATACGGATCTTTGAAACTCGACATGGATAAACTAGATACATTCAGCAAAAAGCTCTTTAGTCCACAACTTCTGATCTTCAATGTACAAAACATACCACCATACTAAACTTCACTTAACCACTGACAACCTACAACTCATTTCTTTACAGTTTTCTCAATATCCTCGACATATACAACTTCAAATACATTTACGCTAATAGTGTTGACATCAATGACAACCAAATATTAGAAACACAACCACAACATACAATAAAAGGTGATATAGAGGAGGGGCCAATAAAATAATAGTGGAAAATTCTAGCACCTACTTCAGAGAAGGAAGAGATATAAGAAATCTTGGATAGCCGTGTGGGTAGAAGCACAAGAAACAACCAATATGTAGAGTACTTGGTGAAATGGAGAGGAAGGCCTATTGAAGATTCATCATGGTTGTTTGAAGTTGAGGTTAATCATCTTGGTTTCCCTCTAACTCCTGAGAAGTGACAGGGTCACTTTTCAAATTACCCTAGGTGTCTGATGTAGGAGCATCCAACGGTGTAAGGAAATCTTGCATCACCCAAAAAAAAATGTTTTTCCTTATTTTATTTTGTTGTTTTGAGTTCCATGATGGCACTTAAGGGGTGTAAGACAGTCAGGCATCAAAAATAATGAAAAATGGTCACTTACTATTTTTAGTAAGTCGGCCTAAATGGGCTCATATGGACCTGAAAATTTACCCAAAGGAGCAGAGCTGAAAAAAAAATTTGGTCACGAAGGAATCACCTCAATACGCTACATGGTTTGGGAGATATTAAAGTTTTTGTCCTAGGAAATTTCTCCAATGCAGCTTCAAATTCAAATATGAAGAATTTAGAGGCCCCAAAATAGGTGAAAAAGTCGTCGAATCGACCTATGGTCAATTCATGTGCTATAGAGCTCGCTGAGAGCTTTCCAACGATATGCAATAATAGGAAATTGGACACTTGGATCAAAAGTTATGGTCCCACGAAGTTGACCCTCTAAAAAGTGAATTTCATCAAAAAATCTTCCTAGGATAAAAATTAAACAACAAGACTTTTGGCACCAAAACAAAAAGGGGAATTTGCACTTTCTAGAACATTCTAGGGTGGGTATTGGGTAAAATAAAAAGGGTATGAGGGAGTTGTAGAAGGTGGCTCCAATAGTGCAGATTTTGGGCTCTAAATAATATATATTCTTTTATGAGTTGATTTTTTTGTAACGAATCAAGCCCATGAGGTTGTAGCATGTAAGTTTTGAATATGCAATTTCCTTATCTAAGAATAATTGAAAGTGGGTTATTTTTTTCTATCTCGCATCTTTTGTGTTGGTATCTGTTGTTGTGATTTGTGTTGTTTTGGGCGGCTTGGCCCTCATCAACATCTCACTCTCCTATTGTGATATTACACATTATCCCCAAGTTTGCTACCATTTTATCTTTGACATTGGTCTTCTCTTGGGTATTGGCAAAAGATGAGTCTGCCTAATCAATAAGGTCCATCACACCCTTCCATGTCCTATCTATGAGCATATTAATCTTATTGTAAATATCAAATATAATACCCTTAAATCATAGAAAATAAGCATATTGTCAACAAAAAAATATTTATGATATCTTGCATTTTAGCAAGAAATATGCTTCTTGGGATGAGTTCTCCATTTGCTTTGGCACCTCATATTACCTCTCCACTAAAAAATTCATAGAATCTTGCTAAAAATATTACTTTGTGGAAGAGCTCTAAATTTTATTTTCGCACTTTTAATTTAATTTTCTTTGTATTTCAATATCATTATGTTTTGTATCTCAATATTAGTGTGTGGTACCTTTAGCTTTGGATGCCATTGTATCACTCTCATATTTCTCTTATCAAGTTAGTTCTAATCCCATAGTCAATGTTTATTTTGATCCAAAATAAGGTAATTCCTTACCATTTTCTATGCCCCATTGTTATAGTGCACTCTTACCTTCTCAAATAGAGCATGTTGTAGGGATTTTTTTAAACAATGAATCAAATTTTATTTTATATTAAGTAATCTTGATCTCCAATTAACATTACATTGGTAGACCACTAATCTCACTCAAACATGTATGCCATCATTATCACACAAGCACCCTTTTGGCACTTGTTTTCCAAGATATTATTAATAATATTAGGGAAACCTTTTGTTCAATGCTCACCTCCATATTACCATAGCAAGATATTATTAATAAGATTAGGGAAACCTTTCATTGAATGCTCACCTTGAAATTGTCGTAGAATGGGAATTTCACACATTAGTTCTAATAGTATTACAAACATACACAACTACAATATTTTCAATAATTTTTATTTATCACCCACCCACCCATGCAACAAATATGTGACCTCTTCCATATCTTAGATTTTTTCCTTCTTTTTTTTTGTTTAGTGGTGTGAAGTAGGAAAAGTGATCTTAGATCTAACCAGTAGATTAAATAAGATTAACACAAACTAATTAGGGTTTGATGATTGATTATCTACATCAAAGGAGATCCAATCCACTAGGATTTGGTTCTCTTGAGTTGCAAAGAGGATAGATTTGATGTGTGTTTTAATAAGCCTATTTGACATAAACCCTAGATCTAAAAATGTATTTTATCGCACAAATGAAACTGAATTTTTTTGAAACAAACACAGATTTGGAAAGTGATGACAAAGAGGAACCTATGCTTAAAAGTTGAGTCTAAATTTGAGGGTCAAGGGAGAATTCACCCTAGACTAGAAATGTTGCTTTTTTGGAATCTTCAAAACCCTGATGATGTGTTATAGTCTATTCTATATTTCTTGTAACCTATTGTTGACAAAATTTTCAGATCTGACTTGCACACATGAAAGGAGGGGAAAAGTTTGTGTTTTATAAGGGATTTCTAAGTCAAACCATGTTTTTGTGTTTCCACCTCCACGAATAGAAAATGATGATGATCAAGAGGGCTTACCTTAGCTCGGGCAAAGGTGAAATAAAAATAATTGATTGAAATGACAAATGAAGATGGATAATGTTACCTTAGGTATGAAATCTCTATCGAAGTGATGTCCACACTATAAGTTACCACCAAAGGTTTTTTGATGGATGCTTGAATTGCTTAAAGACCTACAAGAAGTTAGTACTCCAAATACCATAGATTTTTGTAGCTAGCATGTAGAGGATAACTCATACATCTTGATAAAATAACATGATTGATCATAATAACTCCTTGTTCATATTTCTTCTTTCTTTTTCTAATGCCTTGCAAACATGATCTTGATTGATGAAAGTGTTTTAAAATGTAGATTATTTAGCCCTTAAATTTCCTTGAATTCTTTTTAGGATGCTCAATTGATATTCAAATTGCATTCTAGTTTCAAATGGTGAAAAATACTTGTATTTATATGCATTTCTACATTTCTTGTAAAATTAATTATGGAAGGCCGAAAAATGAATTTAAATTTATAAACATAAAAATTATGACAACAAAATATTAAAAATTGGACCAAAATAGGTCAGCCAAGGGAAAATTAGACCAGACCTGTTCATAATTTATTTTAATTCAATTTTATTTTGATTTTTCAAAAATTACCATAAGGGGGAGCCAAACATAGTGTGAAATTGTTAAGGTCAACAATTTACAACACTACATTTAGCCCCCACTTTAGTGAGAGTATGAACTTACGCTCATGCTCATACTAAAGTAAGGAGTAGTTATATTTCTTTATCAAAAAACTAAAAAGATAGGACAACACCAAGTTGAGGTATGTGCAAGCCCCCAACTTAGGATCCCATTAATCCATAATGTTAAGACAAACATGAAGCATATATATCAGATGCAAGACAAGGAAAAATTCAATTATATAAGATATTCATGAGCAATCAATGGGGTAAACATAAAACCATACAAAACACATACATAAAACAAACAATTTGCATATAAGGAAGACACAAAGCATACTAAGGAATACACGAACAAAACACGTTAAATGTACAAGGAAACCACACAAAATACATGAATCAAATGTGTTTTTAATACCTGAGGAAAACACGTGAAATACATGAAGCGAGCAAGATACACACATAAAGAACACATAAGATGCACATAGAGAAAAAAATGTTAGTACACAAAAACTAAAGATTCAAATTAGAACGGTAAAGAGACATCAATATGTAAGGTTGTCTCAATTACCAAGCATCATCTCTTGAAATCACAACGTACACATCTAAAATTCTAAAATGATGAGATACATATATCTATTGGCTAGCAAGTTATGTTATGCTAGGTTTCCATGTAAGATAAACGATGTGTCCCATAGGTGGTGTAGGAGCACCTAATCACCTAGTTGAAAATTTCCATGCTTGAAGGTCAAGGAAAGTCTTTGATGGGTGTCTAGGTTGGTATAGAAGTGTTTTATGTTTATTTAGGCTTAATAAGGTCTAAAAAGCCCAAACATAATGTAAATGGAAGAATTTTGTGTTCTTTAAGGGTGAAATGTTAATCTTGCACTTGAAGAGTCCTTGTAGCCTTTGAAGGAAAATTCTTGAGTTTGTAAATAGGAGTGCAAGACAAGAGTTTAGAAGTCATATTGGGGGTAAAATAAAGGTTTCTAAGTGGTTCTAGGTGTCTTAAACAACAAAATTGCATAATGGTGTTCATTTAGCAAATAACTGTCAATATTAGTACTTTTAAGCCAAATGAAGGTTAAAGTGGTTAGAAGGTGGTTATAGGCATTGAGGGAAGATTGTTCTGCTTTGCAAATGTATAAAGGCCTTTGGAAGGCACGAGGGGAGGATGATGGTTTGATGGTGGTGAGAATTCTTTGAATAAAGCAACAATTCTCTGTTAATTCACTGATTTTCTTCTATTATCTCTGAATTTCTGTGTTTTTCCTGCATTGCACAGGTCGTACATAGAAATTATTGTTCTAAATTCTTTGGAATCTTGTAGGAGATGGTAGAAACATGCTTTTGAATCCCTACTGAAGTCTTAATAATAAATTTGTGGAGTGTTTTGTTGGTTTCCTGTGGTCTGCCTGTGCAAGGTAGTGAGGGCACCGTTTGGGGTTTTAATATGCTTTAATCCATTCCCACTTACTGTCTTAGCTTGTTACTCAGTGGGATGGCATAAAATGAATCTAGAATATGATTCTTTTCATTCTATAGTAGGAATAAGGCGAGTTGTAGGTTGTGGAATGTCACCATAGTGTGAAATGAAGCATTTTTCATGCAAGAATTGTTGGGACAGTAATGAGTTTTGTTGAATTGTTGTTGGCATTGTCTAGGAAATAGTATGAAATGCCTATGTAGACCCTAAACAAGTATTTTGATGTCTTGGTTGGGCTTGGAAATCCTTGGAAGGGTGAAAATTTGAAAACCCTGGGTATTTGGGAGCAAATTGAGGGTTTTGAAGAACGATGGCTTAGAGGATGGGAAATTATCAAAGACATGTGAAATTGGGTGTTTTGAGAAATTTTTGATGACTTTCCAAGAGATTGTGGAGTTAGGAGAAGTTTAAAGAGCACTTTGTTTGTAAAACAGGGCTAATTCTTGTAGCCTTTTTGTAGGGCAGTTTGATGATTCTCTATGATGTTGCAAATAAACTTGTGAAATATGATTGGAGTATGGTATTGGGGTCTGAGTGAAGCCTAATTGATGTTGAGATGTTCTTTTGGTGGCCTTCTATAAAATATAAGCCTATTTGTTGAGATTTGGAGTCTCTAACTTTGTGTGTGTTGATTGATTCAATATAGTTGATTGCGATTACAAAGGTTGATGTCTTATTGAGACCTGATCAGTTTTGAGTCTTCTCCACCTTGGCTTTACATCAATAGGGCTATCAAGTTGTGTTATGCTAGTTTACTCATGAGACACATAGCTCCACTAGCTATTAAGTTGTGTTATGCTAGGCGGTCATGTAAAAATTCTCAATTACACAATCCATCAAGCTTCGTTATGCTAGGTTTATGGACTATTTTTCCAATCACGCCTTAGGGAGCACATAAATGTTTAATGTCATGGGGAAAAATTTAACATATCATGGGACAAATTTGGTAACCACACCTCAAAGGGTGCCTAAACATTTAAGGTCATGGGGGACGAATGAATGCTTAACATCACAAGGGACAAATTGATAACCATGCCTCAAGGGGAATTATAAAAACCACCACCACCAAAGGGGTATGTCAATAAGTCAAATTTCACAAGACACCAATGGAATGGATACACAAAATGGGCAGGGTGATATTCCCCCCTTAAAATGTTGGCATACTTGCTATGCTAATATTTTAAAGAAAATAAAGGGGAAAAAAAGGATCCTCAGAAGGATGCACACCTCCAAAAATAGTTATCCTTTTCCCCCAAGTGTATAAGCAAGGACGATCATGTTAGAGACTATCATGTTTCTACCATAGATAAAATATGGTTGCATGTAATATTGTACCACCATGAATGACAATGAGAAAACACATAGAGCTACAAATGCCACATAATGAGGAGAAAAACCATAGAAGAGAGCTTATCATCTAGAATGATTAGGTGCACCAACACATGGAAGACCACCACAATCAATAATACCTTATTTATCAAGGCCTAACATTCATTGGTGGAATGACCATAGACTCAATGATATGCATAAAAGAGTGATTTTTATGGAAAATCTTATGTGTTAAAAGAGAAATAGTAATTAAGTGGGATTTGAGAAGCCATGACAAAATATGCTCTTGCTCGGATAGAGGGTAAGAAGTAGGAGACAATCTTTTCTCTTTTGAAGAAAAGTTTGCTCGCTTACCAAAAGATGTTATAAATATAGTAGATGAGGGAGGATGAGATGTAGATGAAGGAGAAAGTTGGAAACCAAAACCCCTTTTTGCAAGGTACGATGCAGACTTCACATGATCCTTAACTCCTTGTTCCATGTTTTTATTATATCCAATTTTAGAAAGAATTTTAAATCCAATCCTATAATGCTTTTCCAACTCAGATGGAGGAGGAGAAGCCTTGTTTAAATGATTATGAGAATAATTGATTCTTTTACAAGAATTCAAATCCTTGTTAGGTGTTGAAATATTAGTATTAGGTATTGCCAACACATGAGGGAAAAAATCTAAAGGGATCCCATCACTAGCATTGGATGGTTATGTTTGTGGTTTTGTTGGTGTAGAAGAAGATTGTGTAAATGAAACAAAAGATCCCTTAGATTTATATTATGATATTTTATACTCACCCACAGAGGAGGGTGTAAAATCTAATGAACCCCAATCATTAACAAAACATGCACTTGAAGATGAAGCATTTTTTTTTATCATTATTTGTATTTTGAGAAGAGGAATGACAAGATTGTGTGGATGCCACTGAAACAATCTTCGAATCTTAAGGATTTGATGAAGATATTTTATACTCCCGATAAAAGTAGGTGTAAAATCTAACAAACCCCAATCATCGCCAAAGAGAAAATCCATAGTATCATTATCATTAGAAGGAAATGGTTCCACTTTTAAAGATGGAATTAAAGTACTAAGAGAGTGGAAAAGTTATGTTCGACTTGAAAATAACTTTTTGCATCCAATTTAATCATATATACCTTTTTATTATATTTATACTTCATCACATGGTGAAGAGTAGATGCCACTCCCTTCATCGAATGAATCCATGATCTAACAAGAGGAAGATTATACATTAAAGAGGATTAGGCATGACATGGATAAGGGTAGGAAAAATCACAGGTTCTACCTTAATGGGCTGTGTTATTGTTCCTAACAATTACCTACAAACATTATCAAAGCTATAGATAGAAATATTATCAAATTTTATGAGAGTCTTATCCACACCAATTTTATGTAAAAAGGTCAATGCTACAAACATTAAGACTTGATTCATTGTCAATAAGAGCATGTATAACCCCAATTTTATTAATGATGATAACTATGATTAGAGAATCATGTTGCTTTTGAATCTCAGGAGGAGGTACTCACTTTGATGGAGGACAATATCTAAGTTTGTTGCATTCATAACATCTAGCAAGGCTGCTACATTATTTGGTTTAAAAAATGGTGGTGCACCAATCATCTGCAAAGCCTCTTGGAACATACCATGGTAGGTAGGTGAAGTTTGAATTAAGTCCCAAAGAGAGATCTTAGTTGGAGTATCACAAAGTTTCTCAACAAGATCATACTCTTTGCACTATGTTGAGGAAGACAAGGTGCAGGGGGAAGATATAGTTGAGGAAATGGAATGGAGGTTTGTATTTGCGTTGGTTGTTTGTTATTGTTTTGAGTGTTCTATGTGTGAGCAATTGCATGTTTATTTAGCTATTGTGAAACATTTTGGTGTACATGATTACTTTGAGTCATTTTTTTGGATATGACCAAGAGGTTTTGGTTGGTTCGAAGGAGGTCCAATAATCAGAGAATGCATAGTTTGATGTCGAGGAACATGAAGAGGATAAATGATTAGTTGTGGGTTTACAATTTCAACTAAATTGACTATTTGTTGACAATCTGCTATCAATGGGGGACCCAATGTGGGTTTTGAATCCTCTTCTATGCAAGCCACCTTACTAGCATTTGAAGGAGGAAAGGTATCAATTATTTTATCCTCTTGCACCAAGATATGCTCACAAGTAGGAGAGGGAAAAACACGAGTTTCATGATTACTCGAAGAATGAAGATTAGGTAAATTGATGTTAATAAATGTATCAATTTTATTCTTTTGCACCAAGATATTCTCATGGGTAGGAAAAATCTTGGTCGATTGAAGGCTGACGTATATCCCTTTTGACGGCATGGAATGTGGTTTGAGGTGGCACCCCAATTTTTTATTTATAAAAGTCATATTTTACTATGTCAAAAGAATTTTTTTGAAAAGAAAACATATTATTATGTCCTTTTTATCGTAATGCAATGAAATAGGGCCAAACTAGTAATGTACAACAAAATATCAAAGTTTTGTTGCAGCCTATCATGGCCTTGTTTTGGCTAAAAAATTAGGGGGTTTCTAAACTTTGGTTGGACGGGGATTCCCTTAATGTTATAAATTTCCTCTTGAAAAAACACCCCCCATCTTGGTCTATTGCTAATTTTATAAATGATTCTTTAATTATTTTAAATTATTTTGAGGAATTTAAAGTCGCTCATGTTTTCCGTGAAGCTAATAGGTTGGCTGATGGTGTAGCGAATGTGGGGGTGGTGGAGAGAGTTGATTGGGGTTCGTTTGAATCTCTTCCTCTTAATCTTAAATGTTTATCTAATGATGACCAAATGTCTTGTTTTTAAGATTGAGGTTTTTTGGGAAAGTTTCCTCATTATTTTTCATAGTTGGATTGTGCACGAGGAACCTTTGGATTTTATGTTTCATTATTATTTCCTTGGTTTCTGTAAGATAGAGGACTAGTAGTGTAAGCAAGGCAATACCTTGAATGAATTGCCCAAACATATTGTGGGTGTAATTTGTGTAGCTTGGTGGAGAGTTTGGTTTCATTTGCATTTTCTTGACTCTCTGGTGTTGTTGGGGTCTGCATCTTTTCTTGCCACCGTAGGTGGAGACCGATGTATAATTGAACCAAGTTCTTATGAGGAATTTAAGAAGAATCCTGTTGTCTGGGAGCATTTCTAGCTGGGTGGGGTTACACAGTTTATGCAGAGAATGCAAGGTCCGGACCCTGATGCTACAAACTTCTTTGTGAAAGGATGGAATGGGAGGTCATTGCATTATAAGGGAGTTGAGTTTAAAATTGATGAGGAGTTCATTGCGAAGGCTACTGGTCTGGCGGTCTCTGGGAGGAAATTTTTCAGAGATAGAGGAGCTGCTAAAAAGGCTTTTATGAACTTCTTCAAGTATGATGAGAAGAAGATGTTGCGGGAAATTGGAAGTGGTGGCTGCACTCACAAGTCTTTGAAGCCATTATGGAGGGACTTGGTGTTGGACTTAATGCACTATTTTACACTTGAAGGTAGATTCTCTTTATTTACAACTACCATTTCATGCTTCTGAATCATTTTACGCACAAGGTGCAACTCTCTTTTCCCTTCTATTTGTTAATTTCCATGGAAAAGAGTATTGAAGATCACAAGAAAAACCCTAGGAAGGTGGTTTTTCATGAGGGTCTTATGAATCTCCAGTTTTCTCTCATTAAGCTTAAGTTAATTGTGGTTTCTCCAAAAACCCCTGGTAAGAAGGCCGTTAAAATTTTTGGGTATGATACAGGTGACTCTGCTGCTGAATGGGTTGGGAGTTTGGAGGAAGAAGAGTCAAAATTTGAGGAAAGTTCAATGGATGAAGGTGGCTTTGAGGAAGGAAATGAGGTCTCAGAAGAGTGGAGCAAGGGCTATGAAATGGATGTCGAGTTGCAGGATTCCATGCTGAAGTCTGTGAGGAAGATTTCTAAAGGTAAATCTAAAGGTGCCAAGAAAGAAAAGCTTTATGTTAAAAAGAAAATGGAGGTGGCGCCTGGTTCTAGTGATAAACCATTGTTGTTTCCTAATGAAGGTGGTGTGGAGAATGTTGGTGTTGAGAATATCTCTGTTGGGGATCCTTTGCCCGGGAAGGTGGAAATTTCCTCTGCGACTGAGTTAAAGGATTTTGTGGATGTGGGTTTGTGCTCAAAGGATCCTGGTGGTGTTGGTTACGCTTGCTCTAGTGAGTGGTAGAAAGGGCCTGGGCCTATGGAGATGCAGGGGATGGAATAGGGGATGGAGGCGATTATGCACTCTCGAGGGGTTTTCTTCGGTTGATAGGGTGGTTAAATTGGAGTGGCTAGAAGTGTTAATGGATTTAGCTAACTTCCCTAATAAGGAGTGTATCAAGGTGGATGTAGTGGAGGTTGAGGACTCCCTGTTGAAGAGGAGGAGAAAAATTTGGATAGGAATGAAGCTCCTGGTAACCTTGAGCCGAATGACCAGCCTCTTGTTAACTGGGATGATGTGAATATGAACATGTTCTGCAAAATGGTTGGACAAGGAATTTGTTGTCATTGGTAAAGTGGTTATTTTCTGATGTTAAGGAGCTCAATATTCAGGTTAAAAATTGGCAGGAGATTTGTGTTGCTATGATCCGTGGTAATAAGGAGTGGGCTATTAAAGGAAAAGTTAAAACAATGAATGTAATGCTAGACAAGTTGGTTAATGATGTTGATCGTATGGGGGCTTCTCATGAGGAGAGGATTTCCTCTCTAGAAATGCAGGCCAATAAAAGTATAGAGGACCGTGTTGCCATTCTTGAGGAGAGAACTGGTAAGATGATGGAGGACTTAAGAACGGTGGTTAATATCAGCAATAATTCTCTTAAGACCATAGTTAGGGGTCTCATGGTTCTAAATGAAAAATGTCTTAATTGGACGTGTAAACCTCTGGACTTGGGTGAGTTAGAGAATGTGATTGAGGAAATCAATTGCCTGAACTAGGAGGATAAAGTTGAGGAATCTACTCCAGTGATGGAGAAAGATGTGAATGTTGGGCCATGCCTTAGGACTAGGAGAAAAACAAAAAAGAGAGCAGTTGTCTCTGTGGATGAAATCAAATAGGTTGTGGATATGTAGGAGGAGGTCATCAAGGAGAATATGGCCTCGGTAAATGTTTTGGATAAAATGTTGTAGTTGACGCGTTCCTTTTTGCTGGATCAACTGGGTTGCTATGTTTTGGATCTTATTTTGCTGACGAGTTTCTGATGTTTTATCTTTTGTCAGCATTTTGTCTTTTTGGGTTGTTGGTTTTATTTGCGTAGTTTTTTTTTGGCAGCTTTTTGTCCTTGTAAAGGGTTTTGGGGCCCCTTCAAAACCTAATTTTCCTTATCAAAAACAAAATCTCGAAGTTTCAAGAAAAATTGCTAGAAACAAGAACTAGATCTGAATAGAGGTTACAAAGCAGGGTTTTACACATAAATTTGAGGTGAAACTGACTAGTTAGGGGTGAATTCACCCTAGATTTCAAATCAAGGGTTTTAAAATTTCAAAATATGAATAGATGTGTAACAATTTGTAGGTCATTTTCTATGAAACCTGATGTAGGAGCATCACTCTCAATGTATTTTTATGATTTATTCCATTGATAGGAGTCTAGATTGAGGTGGTTCAGGTTTAGGAGGTCCATTTGGATCATAATCCAATGGTTTAGATAGGTTGAATAGGCTAGAAATTCAAATTTGTGGTTTCCCACCAAAAAGGAAAATTTGAATTCCTAGGGGTTTTGGCTTGTTGCAAGGTTGAGATTTGTTTCTCACATCTTGTTTTTGGTTTGATAAGCATAATAAGGTCTCAAAAGGACCATGGAAGACATGTAAGTTCTTTTTTTACTTGTTTTGTTTCTTAGGTCTTAGTTAAAAGTTGCAAAAAGGGCATAATTGTCAAATTCAGTGGTAAAGTCTATGGTTTTTGAGGGAAAAAGATATATGCTCAACTTGTAACTATTTTTGTAGTTATTTCATGATGAATCAATGATAATATACACTCCAAGAAGCATGGGAGAAATATTTTCATGAAAAACCTTTTTTTTTGACAAATTTCTGACAATTTTCTTGAAAAAAATAGCAAAGGAACAGGTTGGTACGAATTTGTACAACATTGTATCAGGTTTGGAGGTGGATGGAAATTTTTTATTTTTGTTGTGGTTTGAATGCAAGTGGTTTTAAGTGATTTCATTGAGTTTTGTTAAAGTTATGATCAAATTACTGTTAACAAACTTGTGATAGACCTAGGGTTTTCAATGAGCAAGAAAAATCCATATCTCATGTTTTAGCCAGGTGAAAACTCATGGAATTTGAAACATAATTTTTATAGGTATTTATGAAAAATTTCACCAAAGGGAAAGTGATAATTCATTGGTTTACGTGATTTATAGAGGACAACATGTTTTTATTAGCATTAGACTCTCATAAATCCTAGTTTGTTGAGGGTTTTGATAAAAATGTATTGTTTTAAGTTAACTACTATTACTTAGGGTTTGAATGAGGTATGTGGGGTTTGGTAAAAGTATTTAGGAGCCTAATAATGAAAAAAAAATGAGTGTTGATTGTTTCTTGAGAGTTGAACCTAGGAAACCAGGCAAATAGGGCAGTTTATAGGGTGTTGTTTGTTGTCACCATTGAAGGTCAAAGAAAAATTATGCAAGTTGTTGTCAAAAATGCATTTTCTTGTTCCTTATAGTCCATTGCTATGATATTTGTGTACCCTTTGCATCAAAACCTCAGGTTTGAGAACTGGCATAGTTCAGAAAAATCAGTATGCCCTAATTTGATTATTAGGAGCACATATAAGCATGAATGAGGGATTTTAAGCATTCAAAGGAGCTAATGGATGAAATGAATTGCATAAATGAGTTCCATAGGAGGTATGAGGTTTTGATAAAACTGATATGCTAATGAAACTGTGGTAAAATGTGTTTAAGTTTATGTTTTTGCAAGGAACAAAATGCTCTATTTTTCTAAAGTAAATATGCAACATTTGAAAATTGAAATGAAATAGCCCAGATCTAATCCCTACACAAAGAAAATAAAATTTGAAATTGTGCAATTAAATTCAAAATATTTTGTAATTTTTTTCTAAATTGAATTCACCTAGGTGTTTAATGTTTAATAAGCAAGGAGTGCAAATGGATAATTTTGAAAATGAAAAAAAATACAAATTTATAACAATTCCTTCAAATAACCTAGATTTTTTTTATCAATTTTCAAAATTTATGCTATAAAAATTAGAAAATTGCAAGTTTAGGATATGTTGAGTTCACCAAAATGTGAAGTAGAAAAAGTGATCCTAGATATAACTAGTAGATTAACTAAGATAAACTCTTTTTCTTTGACTCCACAATCGAACACAAACCAACTAGGTTTTGATGATTGACTAGCTACCTCAAAGGAGAGCTAATTTTTTTATGGTTTGGTTCTCTTGAGTTGCAAAGAGGAGAGATTTTATGTGTACTTTAAAAATCCTATTTAACGTAAACCCTAGATCTGAAAATGTAATTTATTGCATAGGCGAAACTGAAAAATTATCAAAACAGACATAGATTTGGAAAGTGATGACAAAGAGGAACATATGCTTAAAATTTGAGCTTGAATTTGAGGGTCAAGGGTGAATTCACCCTAGACCAAAAATGTTTCTTTTTTGGAATCTTCAAAACTCTAATGATGTGTTATAGTTTGCTCTATATTTCTTGTGACCTACTGTTGATGAAACTGTCATATCTGACTTGCACACATGAATAGAGGGGGAAAGGTTGTGTTGTATAGGAGCTTTCCTAAGTCAAACCTCATTTTGGTGTTTCCACCTCCACAAAAAAAATGATGATGATCAAGAGGGTAGGTTAAGCAGAGGTAAAACGACAATAATTGACTGAAATGACAAATGAAAATGGATAATGTTATCTTAGGTATGAAATCTCTGTTGAAGCGATGTCCACACCATAAGTTGCCACCAAAGGTTGTTTGATGGATGCTTGAATTGCTTGAAGACCTGCAAGAGGTTGGTACTCACAAAACACCATAGATTTTTGTAGCTAGCATGTAGAGGATAACTCATATGTGTCTTCATAATAATAACATGATTGATCATAATAACTCCTTGTTCATAATGTTTCCTTCTTTTTCTAATGTCTTGCAAACATGATCTTGATTGATGAAAGTGTTGTAAAATGTAGCTTATTTTTCCCTTGAATTGCCTTGATTGCTTTTTAGGATGCTCAATTAATATTCAAATTTGCATTCTAGTTTCAAATGGTTAAAAATATTTGTATTTATATGCATTTCTACATTTCTTGAAAAATTAATTATGAAAGTATGACAAATGGATTTAAATTTATAAATATAAAAATAATGATAATAAAATATAAAAATTGGGTCAAAATAGGCCAGTCAAGGTCAAATTTCCCCTAGACCAGACCTATTTTGAAATTTGAGTTGTTAAATAAATAATTTATTTTAATTACCAATTTTATTCTAATTTCTTGAAAACAACCATAAAACAGGAAAATAATAGCACAATTAGGTCCACTGTGAAACAATTGCCACAATGTGCAGAATATTCCAATCATTGAAAAGAATATTCCATAGGCATATTTCGTTGGAAGAATATTCCAACCATAGGGGGGCATATTCCATTTTGATGGGTAGGAAATCATCAAATTTAAGCCCATAATCTACTAACGTCGACATTGCGTTAGCAAAGCTTAAAAAATTTCCCCCTCTCACCATTTGTAGTTTGGTTTTGAAGGGCCATTTTCAAACGCCCATGACTTGGTCATCCTGACTCCTTTTTTTGAGCAATTTTTTTTATTTGGGGTAGAATTTCACACTCTACACAATGGTGCAGTTGGTTTTTTATTTTGGTGCCTGGTTTTTCCAAAAATTTTAAATTCTCACAGGTGTTGCTAAGCTATTCTCATTTTTTCAAAACTTCCGGGGCTCCGTTCTTGCTCCTACGATAATATTTTTGAGTGAATTTTTTTTGAAAGTGCATAAATTTTTGTGTAATTTCTAGTGGCGTGATTAGATTGATCCCATTCTTTGTAAAAATATATTTGAGCTTGTGGCCTAATTTGACAATCTCTATGCACTAAGATCAAGTCCACTTTGTTTTTTTTGGCAAGTGGTACCTATAATTGCACTAAGTATAAAGTACCAAAAATCATATTTTCTTGGTGGTTTCTTGATTGGGTGATTTGGGGGGGGGGTAATCTTGCAGTGGTTAATCACTTTCTTTTGCTTGATTTGTGTTCTTGCAAATGGGTAAATCTCAAATTGAACTCCTAACTCCATATAATTATGCTACATGGAGAAAATCAGTATGGAATTATCTCAAGATGAAAGGTTTAATAGGTCATCTAAAAGAAATCATTCCTAAACCTATTGATGCTAAAGAAGTGGAAAAATGGGAGCTTGATCATGAAAAAAAACTTGGATGCATATGTTCATTAGTCTCATTTGATTTACAATTTTATGTTGAATCATGCAAAACACCTAAAGAGGCTTAGGAGACTTTTGAGAAATTGTATGGTAAAACATATGAGATTAGGGGATATCAGATTGATAGTGATTTGATGAATCTTGATCCAAAATATTTTGACTACATCCAAGACTACATCTCCAAAGTTAAGCAACTAAGAACACAACTAAAAGATTGCAACATTAATACGGAGGATTAATAATTAATTATGAATGTGTTATCCAAGCTTGGTCTCGAGTATTCAATGTTTTCTTTTGGATTTCATACCCATCGACTTTCTATGGGAGCATCATATGTTGATCCTAAGTTTGATGAATTTGCAAATCTCCTAATCCAAGAGGAAGTGAAGTTAACTAATATGGGTCTAATCAAGTCTTCCGAGTCACAAGAATTGTTGGATAGTGAGTCTAAGGTACATAAAGAATCAAGGAATCTTGATAAGAATCAAAAGAAGAAAAAGAACAAGCCACATAAAAATATCAATCCTCTCTAAAGGGGAATCATCTTAGAAGGAGAATCCTACATGTGCATATTGCAAGAAATCAGGGCATGATGGACATCAATGTTATTAAAAAAAAATTGATGAGTTGAAGCATCTTCTTAAGAAGGCTCAAATCACTTCTTCATCTTCATCAAAGTCCGATAGACGTAAGGGGCAAGCACTTGTTGCAGTTGCATATTTTGAGTCAAAGAGGTGGATACTCGGTTCAAGATCCTTACATCACATGGCTTCATCAAAGAGTATGTTATCTTCATTTGAGACTTGTTTATCACCATATATCCTAATGGGGAACAACACATATATGCGTGTTTGTGGGAAGGGATCAATTGACATGGATGATAGATCATTCAATGGCATTCTTTGTGTGCCTTCATTTTCAACCGATATCCTTTCTATCTATCAGATCACACATGGTGGAGTAGGAAAGAGTGTTGAGTTCACACTAGATTCTATAATAATCTGGGATTTTCATAGTAGAGATATAGTTGTAGTTGGGGAGGTTGATCAACAATCATGAGTCTACACCTCACATTTTGCTTCTAATGATTCAAAAAAAATTCACATTGAGGCATCTAGTGTGGATACTCTTGAGGAGATTTAGTATGGTCATCTGAATCTTGGTATTGTTTCATCTACTGAGGATCTAGTGACATGTGTTGATATTCCATCTCCTACTATTGTACTTGAGGATGCTTGTTTTGCCACAGTTTTGGTTCCTTGTGATTCAATGCAACATGAAATTCATCATCTTCCAGAGATGGCTACTTGGGATGAGTACTTGACATACATTGTTGGGTTGTTTTGTGAGTGGCCACATTTCAGATTTGGAAGACATTGTTGATGGAATTCATCATCTCTTTCATAGAGATGATCCTTCTTTAGTTGTTGTGAGGGAACACTCCGAGCCTCTTGTTCATTCTCTACATGATCATCCTTTTCAGTTTGACATGAGTGTGGGTTCTTTTGGACAACATTTGGAGGAGGCTTCTTTGTCTTTAGAGGAGGTATCCTTGTATTTGGATTGTGTTCTATAATCATTTCTAGGAGATTTTGGATTGTCTTCTTCAACATTGTGGCCTATAATGCATGTTTGGAGGGTGATAGCTTTCAACATCGACATGGAGACATTTGAGCATTTTTAGAGACATTATCCATCATTCATCTTCCCTCATCTTCCTTTCAAGAATGGGAAGACATCCTGCATACCATCTTGGTTTTGTTTCTTCCTAAGGGGAGGAACATTGTTCAACACTTTTGGATCATCTTCAACATTCAATGTTGAGATTCTACCATCATTATAGGAGACCCAAAATTGAGGGGGGTTGCACGATCTCTCTTCTACTTCTCTCTTATGGGGGGTATTTTTTGTCGAATGGGGTTTTGTCCTCATTTTTCATTGAGAGAATTCTTGTTTTTTCATCTCTTTTGGGGAGGAGTTTTGTCCCACTTGGTTTTCTCCTTTTCTCCGTTTGTGAGATATTACATTTGCATTTGTACATGGGTACCTAACATGGCCTCACAGTCAAGACCCATCCTTGTGTCATTTGCATACTAATTAGCTACTCCTTAAGTTGTACTTAAGGGGAGGTGCTGGTGTAAATAGGTGTTTTACCTATCCAGTCATTAGTAGGGCCTATTTACATGTTAAGTTTACTTAGGTCCTAGAAGGGAATCTTTCTAGAAGGTGTTAGTTGACTTCTTATCTTTTGAATTTTAACACATGTGTCCTAGGTAGTTATGATAAGTTGCCACATGACATAGGATTAAGACACTTGTCATAATCATGTTTAAGCCTATGTCTCACCTTGGCTATATAACTAGGTGGTCTCATATGTAATTCATATTGAATAATTCTTGGATAATCAATTCCATTGCGATCTTGAGCATTGCATATTGATCTCTCTTGTGCTTTAATGAAGTTCCTAGATCTTGGGTGGCTATAATTTTTAGCCAAATATTGCATGGTGTAGAGTTATTCTATACCAAATCGTACACATTCTACAATCATTATCTCAAGTGGTTACATGTAAGGTGACAGTTGTATCTTGCAATTGCAAAGCATACCTCGCTCAATACTTTGTGATATTCCTTGAAATAAACCCTATAACTTTGGTTCTTTGATTCAATCTCTACATGTGTCTTATAGAACTAATGTCTTTCTTGTTACATAATTCTTAGGTGCTTTATCAAGGTAATTGTGCTTTTTGGCATTATATTTCTATATTTTCTCAAAATTGGCCAAATGTTTCCTCTAGCACTACTCACTATATTGTGTAGAGAAAGCTTGTTAGAGCAAAGACCTCAAGGAACTTAGCTAACATCATCCATTAAAAGTTATAAGTATCCTTTGATAGCCTTCACAATCCTCATGGAAAGACCACAAGCTATTGCTATATTCTTTGACAGAATGATCAAAACTTTGAATTCAACGAAAAATTATTGAATTGATCCTCATTGTTACCAATAGGGTAATCGGTTTCTTCAAGGAATCAATAAAAAAACATTGATTTTCTATAGGGTGGTATCATGCTCATGACTAATGCAATAGTTTTCCCATCATTTTTCATAAATGAAACACACAAAAGGGGAAAAGCAATTTTGTTGAGTCAAAGGAGTTCAAAGAAAAGTCAATGTATTTAATTCAACCAAGTATAAAATGCATCAACATTTATCTTGCAGTCAGATATAAGGATATCAAGGTTTCTTGTACCTCATCATATGTTGTTAGCCCTCCAAACAATTTATGGTATGTTTGAAGATAATGAATCTAATGAAATTTATAGTTAATCTCAATTGTAGTGTTCTACCAAATAATCTCTTCCTACAAAGAATCCTTAATCATCTTCTCATACTATCTTAGGTCTATTATCTCTTGTATCAATCTATTTTTCATATATTTTGGTTGCTCAAAATAGCTAGGAAGGTAAGACAAAGGATTATGGATTTTGAGACTAAATTCCTATAATAAGACCTATTATGAATGGGCATGCATAAGCAAGGAATAGTTAAGTTGAGAAATTAATGCTCTAATACCATTGAACTCAATTATATGGTGGTTGGAGGAGAAAACATGGTAAAAAAAAGTTCATCTAAGGCTATCATAATTTTTATTGATATTCAAAAACAACAATTAAAATACCATAAGAAAGATAATGAATTGAGAAAATAAATATAAATTGTAATACAATTTTATCACTCCATTGTAACAATGCAATTTTATGGTGTTAGCATATTAGAGCATTAAACATAAAATCCAACATTAAATAATGAAGTGCAAGGGAAAATTAATGAAAAACATAAAAACATGAACAAGCTCACCAATGTTCTTCAAACTCTATGACTGATCTCCATTACACCTTCTAATTTGCTGCAAATGTGATTGTGATTGTTGCCCTCAGATTTGAGTGTGTGAGCAATGACTATGACAAAGACAATGTCCAAAGCAAGGTTTGAAGGACTTTAAAATGATTATAATGCTACCATGCAAATGATAAGCATTAGGATATGACTAAACTATGCCAAAATAGAGCCTATGACCAAATGACAAGACTATAAGATTGCCTAAGACTCAATAATTATGCTAGAATGAAATATCAAGAAGCCGTGTCCCTCAAAATGTGAGCAAAATTGGCATTTTATAGAAAATGCAATTTTGGACGGATGATCAAAATTAAAAGCTGATGAAAGCCTAAAATCAGAGGTCGAGATCACGTGTGACAACCCATAATAAGGTTAGGGAAAAAAATATGAAATAAGTGGCCAAGATGCATTTTAAGAAAACTGCATCAATGATTGAGAATAAATGTGACAAGAGGATAAAAATTAGCCAAAAAGATAAAGATTTTGAAAATCATGAAGATAAGAAGATAAAATTTGAAAAATCAAGAAGATAAAGATTGGACAGAAAAGAAGATCTAGAAAATCAAGAATTTGATCAATTACTTGATTTATGGAAGAATATTACCATTTCTGAATTAAAATTAATTCAAAAATGTGGATTTTGTGTGATAGTAAATAATCTTTTTAGATTATTTACTAAAAAGAAGTGACAGTTAATAATGTGAGGTAATTTTAAATAATTAATTTTATTTAAAATAAGGAAAATGTTAAATGAAGCAATTAAATAATTAAACACAATTATTTAATTTAGATATTGTGACCAATAATTAAATAAATTAATAAATCTATTTAATTATGAGAATTAGTGACATATTAAATAAAATTCATTTATTTAATAATCAAGAAGACATAATGAATAAAGGAAATTAAATAAATTAAGAAATTTATTTAATTGTAAGAAGATAATAGACCCTTAGTGACGTATTGAATAAATAAATATAATTTATTTATTTAATAATCATGAAGAATGCAAGAGACATGAATTAATTACATTATTATGAATTATTTAATTAATAGTCGAATGTGGACCAAGGACATAATTAAAATGTCATAATTATGTTAGGGAGAGAAAGATGAAAAATAAAGCTTGCAGGCCTAGGTCATTTTTATGTGTCTACATTTTGCCCCTCTTTGTCATAATGTAGCATGTCGCATTGTGACAAAGAAAATAAGTCAAAAATATGCCCCAGTGCAAAATAAAATGAGGAAGAAATGACGAAGGGGAAAGCGGTATGCCCCTTCGAGAGGACAAATGGGTTCCAAGAACACAGGTGTGCTCTCGAAATTGATGAGAAGACTAGAATATGAAGGGACAAAGAAATGTTAGTGCAAAAGATATGGATGATGAAGATGCAGACTAGATGAAAGGTTAGAGGGGAAATGAAGAAGGGTGGGACGGGAAAGAATCCTTCAATACTTGCCAAAGAATTAATAGACATTGCTTGAATCATCATTAAGCAGTAAAAATGACACAAATGGACAACAGACACAATGGTATGACATAGACCAAGGTGTGCAAGGTCATCCACTTGCAAAACAGACAATTGTAGACAAGGAATGTCCTAACTCATACTAAGGGTCATGTTGCCCCAGTCTTTTTGTCAAGACAATCCACAAACAATAGTCAAAGAAAACAAAATAGGTCATGAGATGTCATTGCACCTCTAAATCCTTCATGGGACATCCTCGAGGTAGCTAGTAGCATGACAAAAAAGACAAGACAGTAAAAACATAAGAAAAAAGTAGACAAAATAGTCAAAAGATAAGACAAGATAGACCAAAAAGATTAACAACCATTTAATTCTATTTGCTAATGCTTGTTTGCTAGAGATTGATTGCATTACAGTTTGATTGTTTGAAAATTTGACGGTTTGACAGTTTTGACGGTGCCTGAAGTCAAGGACACATCCTAAAAAGGAAAATGACATTTTGACAAGGTCTAACTTCAAGGACACATCTTGAAGAGGACCAAAGAGTGACAAGATTGACATTGTTTTGACTAATATGTTTTGGCAAGTTGACTGATGTTGACTGTAAGATTGATTGGACTGTGTTGTCTATTAGGTCACGATTGGAATGTCGACGTTTGAATGACTGTCTTGTGTCTGAGTTTGACTATGTTTGACTTATTTGACTGATGCGACGATTGCGACAAATGCCATCATTTAATTTGGACAAACCTAAAAGGACTGACCTAATGTCTCAGGGACTCACCGACTGATGGCCTTGCCTACGTAGCAAATGCATAGAGACAACATAGCTCGGCAATGACATGGATTGACTGATTTGACGGACTTTGACTCTATTTTTGGGATTGTGACATTGATTTAGATGTTTTTAGTGTTTTTGACCTGTTTTTGTTTTTTTTGGATTTTTGTTGTTTTATGATTTATTTTTTTTGGACTTTTGTCGTTTTATGTTTTCTTTTGTCTTCTGTCGAGTATTTGATTTTTTTGTCTTTTGTCGAGTATTTGATTAGGTCTTTCTTTAGGACGTTTTTCAATTTTTAGAGCTTTCTTCAGGACATTTTATGATGTTTTTGTCTTTTTTAATGGTTTAAGAGGATCACGACAAATGCATGTGACTGATGCCTACACATGAGAATCCAAGGAAAAACATGATTGTGCCCCTAGTCAAGTTGAATACCAATTGACATGTGATGACAACGTTGTTTGATGTGGGAAAGACGCATCCCGAAACAACGTGAAAATGACGATAATGTGACGAAAGTATCAAAGTCTACAACCAGGCCATGAACAAAGTCAAGTAATGTTTTGGATAATGTGCTTGTATGAATTAGACTCCTTGCATTTGGAATGACTTGGTTAGGAATAAAAGGGATGATGGAGTATCCTTAGACTGTTTAACAAGGGAAAACCAAAATAGGCGACAAACATGAAAGGATGAGAGGTGGCCTTGGTAAAGGATGGGAGACATGAGACTAAACGAAATGTCATATGATTTTCAAGGACTATGTCGCATAAGGATAATGAGGTTTTGAAAGTAATGACATGACATTTCGTGAATAGTGTATGACCGAAGGATAGACATGTCAAGAGTTTTCCCAAAGCATGATTGATGTTTGCATGTTTTATGTCAAGACCAAGGTAGGTGGGAGAGATGGATGAGAATGATATGGATTAAATGGATGGATGCCAATGTTAAGAAGAAGGCATAAGAGATGAGACGACTTGCCCCCAAGTGTAAGAGTCCACATAGACGATTTATTTTACACATAACGCTTGTTTGTCAGGTTTGCATCATGATACTTATCCGGGACACCCAGGTTTTCACCATTGTTTGCACCAAGATAGGTTTTCATTAGGGTGACAATTTTTTATATTTTTTCAATTTTTTTGTATTTTTGATATTTTAGGATGAACTTGATGCATTAACTAACCACTGATTGTTTTGAAGCTGTTGACAGTGCCGATGTAGAGACTGGTGCCATGATATGCTAATAATGACCATGCTGAAGGAGTTGTCTTGTCAGGATTGTAGCACTTGCATACAACTGATTGATGTCATCATGGTCCTTTTTGATACTAGAGTTGGCCTTATCATAATACACACATCGCATTAGAATTCCATGAGAGTCCTTATGATAAAGAGTTGTTTCCAAGATGTGACATATTTGTGACATGGGATGTTTGGACTTTAGGCTAGATGTAGGAGTATGACAAATGATGGTAGACATGGAAGGATTGTTTGGACATTTGGATGAAACATTTTTTATTTTCCAAACTTGGGAGGGTGGATGATGGAGTTTGGAATTTTGATTGAGATGGTGTTTGGAACCAACACTTTTATATGCCTTGCTTGATGACCATTTTGAAGGAGGTGGAAATTTGTTATATGTGGGAGTCCTCTTTGCTTGTGGCTCCACAGTTTGATTGACTTTTGAATTTGGGATATTTTCTTTGTTTGATCCATTTTTCTTTGGGATCCATATTAGCTTCATTTGTCCACTTGATTTTTTGTTTGATTCAATGGATGTTGACATTTGATTTTGATTTTTTGATTAGTATGTCTTTTGTCTTTGTTGGTTCCAAAGGGAAGGTTTATTTATGATGGAATGATGGTTTATGGTGTGGATGGAGGGGGTGTTGGCAGCAATCTTATGACAAGGATTTCTCATGGACTCTATTTTGACATTTGTATCTGACAAGGTTGCCCCTAGTATTGAAGAGGTTCCATTGACATGGTTTGATTTTCTAATTGAAGAATAGCCAAGACCTTAATGTCTGTAATTTTCTTGGAGTTGTATTGGTTCTTGAATGCCTTGCTCGTGTATGCCTAGTCCTTTTCCTTGATATTGCATGCTTTGACAGATTCTATTTGTGATGGGGTATTTATTATTTTGAAAGCAAAATGCTAACCCATCATGATGTATGTGGACATTGTTACCTAGAATGTTTTCATCTGCAAGGAAGCCTACTCTAACAAAGACAGATGACCCTAGTTGATAAAGTGTCTTAGCTTCATTGTCATGTTGGACATATTTCTGATTGATATCTTTAGTCTGGTCTTGTGACATGTCAGGTTCAGATGATTCTATTGGTGCTTCCAAGTCAATGTCAAAACTGTCTTGATGGTCATTATCATATAGTCCCATGAAGTTAGCTATAGCTTGATCATTTGCAAATATGTCCATAGTGGAAGATTCTTTTTCTAGAGGAAGATCGTCTATGGGTCCAATGGAGGCAAGTGTCTCATCTTGGAAAGTGTTGATAGTCGGGGCCTGAATAGGGTTGTCAAGTGTTTGATCATAAATTGTGTAAAGGTCAAGGAGTGGATTGTTTTAGATTTCTTGGTCAATGGTAGGTTCTTGGTCAAAGATGGGGTTGTCATGGATTTGGACTTCTTGGTCAATGGTAGGGTCTTGGTCAAAGATGGTGTTGTCATGGATGATATAATTAGAAATAGAATTGTTGTTAAGGATAGGTGTGTTTTGGATGTCATGATTGTCTTGAAGGACTTCTTGAATGGACTTTAAGATAGGGTCATGGGATGGACTACCTTGATCTTGCCATGAAGGTGACGTTATGATGTCATGCTTTGGGATTTCGTTTTGACATGTATCCTCAAGTTTAGACAATGGGATGTGGCTTTGAGTAATGATAGAATTTTCATGACTAAATGTGGCTTGTGAGGGAGTGACTTGAAAAGGATTAATGGATGAAGGACTAAGATAGGACATGGAGACTTGGACTGGACTAGTATGTGAAGGCCTAGGATATGACATGGAGACTTGGACTGGACTAGTATGTGAAGCACTAGGATATGACATGGAGACTTGGAAGAGATTGGTGGATGACGACCTAGAATATGACGTGGGGACTGGCACTGGATTAGTTGGTGAGGACATAGGATATGACATGGAGACTTGGACTTGATTGGTGTAAGGTTGACTAAAATAGGACGTGGAGACTTGGACTAGATCGATATGGTATGATGTGGGGGCTTGACATGAGTTGGTAGATGGTTGATAAGGCATGTAGAAATGGATGGGATTGATAGGTGAAGGACTAGAATATGACATGGAGGTTTGGAATGGACTAGTGGACAGTTAGTTTCCTTTGTCAAGGTTAGGATAAGGGTGATAAGTGGACGTTTGTTGTGAATTAATGGTAGGATTTGTGTTAAGAGACATTTGAAGGTGAGGGTTTATGGATGGAGGACTTGGACTGATGGGTTGTTGGTACGAAGGGTATTGGATTTTGGTTTGGAGGAATTGTCTCTTAAAGTCGAAGGCTTGTTGGTATTGACCTCTACGGAGTAACTGGTATTCAACTTGACTAGCAAGCCTATCAATAGTTTGTTGAAGGGAAGACAAGGTGGTGGATGTCATGATGTTGTTTAAAAAGGATGTTAGATGCAAAGTGATAATGACGTTTGTCTAAGGGAAATGACTAATGCAAGGTGATAAAATTGTCAAGAAAGGATGCCAAATGCCAAGGTGACAATGAAGACTAATATGAAAATGTTGACTAAGGAAAATGACCAATGCCAAGTCTAGATGCCAAATGAGGACTATGATGAAAGTTATGACAATATTTTTGGATTTGTTTAAGGATAAATTATGCAAGGTGATGACTAAGATGACTTGAATGTCTAAAGTATGGAAATGCTAAGGTCCAAATGACTTGGAAGAAAGTTGCCTAACCACCCTATGCTTGATCTATGTCTTAATTTCATAATATCAAAGGACTTGTTTAAAGGATCAAATGACAAGGAAAAAATGACAAGTGAGGTTTCCTAACTATACTTTTGAGTTGGAAAGATCTCGCAAAAGGACAATGACTAAAGATGATAATGATGACTAACAATGATAACCTACTTTTGAAAGTCAAATTTTTTGCAAAGTATGGTAAGGTTGTCCTAATCCAAAATATGCAAAATGAGATGAGGACCTAAGTTTTTGGTTTATGACTGAAAATGCAAATGGTGAAGCCTAAGGATGAAGCTAAAATTTGCAAAGATGACCTTATGGTAAGATGCAAGCTAAAGTGTGCAAGAAATGGGAAATTTGAGCAATTTTCTAGTCTAGTTTCTAATAGAGATTTCTGAAAAAGATGTTTGACAATAGGCTAAAAATGTTTGGACTTGAAGTTTTGGTAAAAAAAATCTGATTTGTTTAAAGTTGATTGTTTGTTTCAAGATGCGTGAATCTTGTTTGCTTTGTTTCAGTATCTAGAAAACACTTGGCAAGCACAATATTTTGAGTGTAGACAAACACAAATAAGACAAGCATAATCCTATGGTTAGGCCATGACAATATCCACTAGATTCCATGTGGGTTTCCCCAACCGCATATCCTTAGTGTGTGAATCCAGAAGCTTGGCTGCACGAGCTCCCCCTTATAGTGCACTCTCTTCTCAGGCCAACAAAGCTTCCAACCCCCATGAAACTCCCATGGCAGATTGATCACCTCTATTAAAGACTGCAAAGATGTGGATGCCTTCACACCGACCAGTGTGGTGCTAACAAATAGAAGGTTTTTGGCTACTACACAAAGGTGTTTAATTCGAGACCCCCATTCGAGTGGCCATACATGGGGCACAAGATTAAGCTCCATTTAGGAGGTACTCCAGCTTGAAGAGGTTATGCTCAACAGGGTGTTGGGGAGTACTACTTGGTCCGTATGACACATCCGCACTCGTAATCCTAGGCTTTCCCTTAGGATTCACATTTATATATCGGTCGGGGGTAGCTTGGCTTTAGCTTCGTTGCCGGTTTGAGTTGCCTTGGGGTAAGTACTTTTTCCCACCAAGGCAAGCCCAAATTCTAGAGGCAATAACCGTTTCTCTTACACCCAGGATCGCATGACTACGCAAGGGGAGAGGATACTTGGATTATTGCATCAAGGTTACACAAAAATTAAAGTTGGTCTGGTTTTCTGATCACCTAGTTTGCACAAGGTGAGAGCATAGTCACCTACCACCTTCAAGCACAGTCAAACAGAATAGAAAACATGTTCATTTTAGTGCACCAAATTAAGTGTATTCTATTCTAAAAATCACACACAATGTTTCAAATTTGTACTTCTTGGACAAACAAATCTGCAAAACCATAAATTAGTAGTTTGAACAAATTGTCTTAGACCCTCGAAATGTGAATGCCACACGCTGCCAACAAAGATCAGTAAACAAAAATCTCTAATCTAAAACATGCAATCTGTTAAAATCCTAAACTAAATTAAAAATTAAAAATCTAAACTAAATTAAAAAGTTAAAAATCTAAATTAAATTAGAATTAGAAATCTAAACTAAATTAAAAAGTTAAAAAAATATATAAATTAATAATCTAATCTAAAATCTAATAAAATCTAATTTAAAAATCTAATCTAAAATCTAAAATCTAACTAAAAGCTAATTTAAAGATCTAAAAATCTAATTTAAAAATCTAAAAAAAATCTAACTAAAAGCTAGTTTAAAAATTTAAAAATCTAATTAAAAAATCTAAAAAATCTAATTTAAAAATCTAAAAAAAAAATTCTAACTAAAAACTAATTTCAATACTTTAAGAATATTGAACATTAAAGAATTTTTTCGAGGGGGATTCAAAAGTTATTAGATGTAACCTTCATTTTATATATATATATATATACAATAATTGAGTGGAGTTTCAATGCTTTAAGAATATTGAACATTAAAGAATTTTTTCGAGGGGGATTATTAGATGTAACCTTCATTATATATATATCGATAGTCCATAGTCCAATGACCTAGATCAGCTTGACCCGAACACCATTTACATGAACACGATGATCAACAAGGCAAGCCCCTATAACCTTCAAGCCTCCACAAAGGCGCCCACCCCATTTTGGTAGGGTTAATGGGGTTTGAACTTAAGTGGACAGACTACCACACACTTAGAGCAGACAACCACACCACTCAAGCGAAACCTCAAAGACTCTTCATTATCAATATTTAAGTAGTATTCTTAAAAAAATCACATAAAATAATAAATTATACAATAATATACATCACATCAAAAAGATGTGACTTAATCTACAAATTATACACCAATGTTTTTAATTTTAAATCCTTTCATATTAATAAACTTTGAAATAAAAAATAATAATACGTACTATTAATTGTAACATAAATATTTAATTTGTTGATATAACTCCACAAAATACATAATGAACCCATGTGGCTACTCACTAGATGCTCTCCTACTTTCTGTACCAGTTATACCAATTGTATACTCCTTGAACACAATGTCAAGCAAAAATAAAATAAAAATACAAGCATATTCTTACCAATTTTATATTCTCCTTGGCCACAATGTCAAGCAAAAACATGACAAACAAATGAGTGGAACAAAAAAACACAAATGGCTATGACTTTGTCCATTAAGAAAGGCTTTGCCTTTTAGGTTGTTCTTTGTTCCAATTACTAGCACAATAGGCTATGATATCTTCTTTATGATCTCTAGAAAATACAAGGTTGCAAGAGGGAGGCAACGTGTTCTTAAAGGCAGAATCAAATTTCAACGTCATACAATCTAGTGGGTAAGTGGCCCACTTAAAAACAATTAATTTCCATGTATGTCATCTTTTTCATGATTAAGAGTTTTTAGAATAAAATAATATATATTTTTAATATTTTATATTTTGTTGAGCAGTTTTTTAATTTATTAGTAGAGTTTTTTTTGACTTATTAGTAAAATTGAATAATTTCAAGAGTCTATTGAAGATATTTTAGAGTGAGGTGGAAATCATGTCTTAAATGACTTTGACAATCACAAAGTCAAGATTGTTCTTTTAACCACTTTGACTAAATAAATGCGTCTCAATCCTTTACTATTAACTGAAAGAAATAACTTGTTCACTCAACTTTAATTTATGCTTTCAATACTAATAAATTTGAAAAACAATAAAAAATAATTTACTCTTTTAATTTCATAGATAGCCTAAAATAAGGTTTCACAAATAGATATCCCTTTTTCATGCAAAAAGATTGGAGCATATATATTATATTTTATTACCCTATATTCAATCTTTTTTCATAAAATCAGGTTTCACAAATTGCTTTCTTTTTCCAGGCAAAAAGGTTAACCTTGAATGAATTACATTAACGTGCAAACGCTCAGTTAACATGCATGCCATCTTCGTGATTGGAATTTTACTGATGCAAAAACAAAATTTATGGATATTGACCATCTTTTTACTAATGGAAAGAAAAGATTTGGAGAACATTATTTTCACTATTTTATATTTTCTTTCTTCGTCTTCAACCTCTATTCATAAATTGCCTACTAGATAGAACTTGAATGCAAAGCTCTCGCCTTACGTTAATCAAGGACAATGGAAGGTGAACGAATAAATTACAGTGTAAGGAATCTGTGTTTAACAATGCACGAGGAAGTGATTAAAAAATGTGCTTCCACACTGTTTTAATGGCTGCATCACTTCTAAATTTCTCATTTATAATGTAGAATACAAACCTATAATTTATCCCTTCATCCATGGCAAAACTATTGTTATTTGACCAAAGCTAATGGTCCTCACTTTCTGTTGCAGAAGCCTCCTTGGCCTTAACGAGTCGGGCAGTCACCGCATCCCATGAAACAAGTTCACTCATAAATACCGATATGTAATCTGGCCTTCGGTTCTGTTATCAAATGACATAAAGATCAGAAACAGGTCTATTGTACATTTTATTTAAAGTGCTCGTCTTCAATCGTGAGTATCTGAAAATGAGAATTATATGTCATCATTGCTTCTAAAATCTTGCTAGGTTTTGCACGCTTACCTGATAGTCAAGGTAATATGCATGCTGATCCATACAAGAGTCAATGCCATTTGATCAGCACATAGAACACAATTAAGTACTGCTTAAATAAAGTTCAAAATTTTAAGGACTTAAAACTCTATGCTCATAATGATGTGAAATATGCAGTTACATTCCAAACATTTAGTAGCCAATTCGATAAGAGTGGAATTAAATAAATAAATGGTAATGTTGTCCTTAGCTTACCTCCCAGACATCTATGGTCAGAAGTGGCTGCAACAAGCAACATAAAATAAAACATGCAATCAGAATAATGAATACTAAATTCTTTGATTGAACATTAAAGGAAATATACTAATAAACAGATTAAAAACCAAGCTTAATAGCATACCATCTAACATTTGAAGAAGAATATTGGAGATGAGTGCAATGTGCTGTATTATTAATTTTTTGAAATGCTGAAGCAGGAATCTAACAAGAAGAGAACGCCAAGCAGCTACGGTAATGGATCAAGCGAAAAGCATATAGATCATTTAGTAATACATTTAAGATGGAGTTGAATAGTGAGTATACCTTAATATGCTATTATTGAACGAAAGAGATGATGTCTTCTAAAGGCCCTTGTTGAATACTTTGCACTACTAGAATTAAGCTGAAAATAATCCTCTGGAATACTAGGACCTTTCAGCAATATAGAATCCCGGTTTTTATACTTTTCTTCTTGTAGTGGACAACATTCAAACTATGTAGAGAAATCAGAAAGTCAACTCTTGTTCGATATTTACACAGATCTGGCATTTGGAAACATAAAAGATATGTCAAAAAGCTTGAACTGTAGATTTAAAAAGTTTTCATCGAAAGGGGAAAATTTTCTTTCTTGGATTTCTCAATAGTGGAAAGATACTAGAAAGTTAGATAGAAACTTTTCTTATAAAAAATTTCCCCCTCATGAAGAATCTGAAGGAGAGAACCCCTGATTTTGGGGGAAAGGGCTCGGTTAAAACTGCAATTGCACTTTTCAGTATGGATATATTAAAAGACATTGGTAATACTTTACCAAGTGAATACTCTAAAGAACAAAGTTCAGCTCCTGTGCCGACCATTTGTCACTTTCTCTAGAAAATCTTGCCTCACGAGGTAATGCTAAAATTTGCAAGGATTGGCTGAACAAGTGCTCAAATAAAATGTAAAACTAGGAATTCACATATTATTGTAGAAGAAATTCCAAGCTCAAGAAACTACAGAAAAAGAGGGAAAACCTTGGATTAGGAAGAGATAATCAAAGGCTTCCAAAGGAGGAAAAATAATTAACCATAAACCATGGAGCAATGTTCAAGACAATGCAGACAAGGTCTCTAAAGACAATACAGAGTGGGTATAAGAAGAGCTTCAATCAGGACCAAATATAAGGATAGATAGAATCAGACACTGTATTAGAGAGCATTGTAGCAAATACAACCACCCTCTGAAAAAACAGAACAATTTCTTTAAAAAGAGGCAAAGAGCCCAAAAAAAATCCTTTTTCAGCTGACGTCAGAAAAGAATAATCCCATCTAAAGATCAGAAGAGAGAACAAGATAACTTGTTTGTTTTCTAAGCAGTAGATGTTAGGGTCCTTCAGGAGACCATCATGATGAGAAGATTTCTTCTCCAACTTTATTTGGCACATCCTTGCTTTTCAGAGCACCGAATCTAGTTCACACACCTTTGATGTTAGAAAAACTCATCACAGCTCAAGAAACCCAGATAAAACTCTTCATTTTTTCATATATCTCCTTTATTTGTGTAAAATTTCAGATTTTGATATTCTGTCCAAATTTGTTTTTTGATATTTTTCTGTACTAATTTGCACTGATTAGCCTTATGGCTCTTGTCAGATGTAATTTCTCCCCTTCTTTAATCACATATATCTTGAATTACCATTGAACATAGGCTTTCAAAGTTCGGCATTCACTGTATCATGTATCTTTCGGATTAGACTGCACTTTTTTTGGATGAATGCTGACACCTTCAGTATGCTGCACAATCCAACATCATAATGATATGGAGTGAGGAAAAGAATCAGGAATGATTCCTCTAAATGTAGTTCTTTGAATATTAGATGATCAAGGTCAGCTGATAGCTTGATGATGTTCGAATCAATCAAGGTTTGTAAGGAGGCCCTTACTATTATGGCTATGAAAGATACCGTCAATGGTTTTACAGCACAAGCACACAGTTCAATCCAGATGATATAACTGCTAAGAAATCTTGAATTCCTTGAGAACATGATACTGTTTGCAATATTAATCAAAATGAGAAAGGGTTAAAATCTGAAACAAATAAACAATCGTGTAAAAAGGATAGAAGAAACAAAGGTGAGTGAGTATGATAGTAGGAGTGTTGTTTAGGTAGAAGCTCAACACAGAAGCCACGTTAGCATAAGTAGGCCCCAACCAAGACAACCTTTTTCTCTCTTGTTCCTGGGGGAAGCCAACAAATTCTAAGCGACTCAAGGCACCAATTGGGAATCCCTATCGACACAACTACAGGGAAAAACAATCAATTCTTGTAACCATGATTTACCTTCTCATTATGGATCAAATTATTGAAGAAAATTAAATATTAAATCATCCTCAAAGTTCATTTTCGAAGGGAGTTGGGAATGGCAAGGAAACAAAGGAGGCCACTATACAAAATTTTGTTAAAGAGGAATTATTCTGTCCTGTAAGTGTTCCAAAGTGAACAAATATCTTTCTGTCATAAAGTGTTCCAGTAGGAATAAAAGAATCCAAAGCAGATTCAGGACTGCCTACTCCAAGAGGTTTTTCCAAGTCAAATATTTCTGCTTTAAGTATGGATGCACATTTTATTGTATTTCTGTTGAATTTGTCCTATAAATGTTTTCCTACATACAAAAATAATAAAATTTAAAATTTCCTGTTTTCCATTCAAAATATTCTGTAGTCATTTCTTATACACAGAAGATCGAAAATTCTGGTGAAGAATAATACTCTAAGTTTTTTAGTAAAAGATGTATTTGGTGAATTGTTCTTATTTAATCGCTGAACTTGCAAGTTGTAATAACCACCCTCAACTTTTTTTCTTGTTTTTTGGCAATAAGAACAATAACACAACATGAAAAGAGGAACACACTATTGGCATTAAAGTCTGATATTAACTATCAATGCTTGCAAAGCTGCTGTTACAATTTATCTTGGTGAATAAGCATTCATAAGTAGTGCCAATACATAAAATAAAGGTTCATGTGAAGTACCAGCTTGAAGTACCTTGGAAATAGAGGTGATGATGCAGATTACAAGTCTGAGCTGTCATATGGAACTAGCTACAGGTCTGCAATTCTTCAATTGCAGGTTATGGCAGCATTGGAAATCATTAAATCAACCTCCATTCACATATATGATTCCACCCGAAAGTCACCACACACCTAACAATAGTCGAGCACTGTCATTCACCCTCCAAATGGTAAGAAGGGACAAGATTCAGATCTGCAACAATATTCAGTTACACCCAGCATGCTTCCAGATGCTCCAAAGCCACGTCCACATGGACTGAAAACTGTAGTATCTCTCAGTTAACACCTCCAATCAACTTTTAACTCGCTGTTTTGAAAGGGAATAGGTCTGTCATGTAAATCTGGGAAATGAACAGAGAACAATGAAGGTCTGTAATGCCCAACTCAAACGTTGCTAAGGGTCTGTTATACAAATCTGAGCGCTGTCCATTCTGAACATGGACTGTTACAGTCCCAACAGCGAAAAGAACCCTTCATAATTTATATCATTCACCAAACATGTATACACACCTTCACAAGTCACAAGCGAGCATCAAACCACTCCAGCAAACATCTAACAGCCTCCAAATCACAGTCAAAGTCAACACAGGAAATCTGAGAGGTGTTTCAGTCATGAACATCAATATTGGCACTAGAATGAGCAGGGGCCATTTTTCCTATAAATTCATATCTTCAATAGTGATCATCCAATCTTCAACCTATCACCTGCAATCAACTGCAAGTGGCTATACGACCTCTACAAGAATTTATATCTGCTGTTTATCATTTGGAAAACTAGTCCCAAACAGGTCACCCAATAACTACAAATCATCTGCATTAATTTTCATCACCACAATTTCTCAACCCACGCCTCCCAATGCATACAAGATAGGTACAACCCAATAAAGGCATGTGGAAATTCCTCAAAGTATATGGCCAGTCAATAGAATACTTCAAATCTTCATGAAAATCATCAAAAACCCCTACAAAAATGACAACAAACAAACCCCAAAACTCATGCACTCAAAAAACTTGAATATCTTCTTTTGTTTTCTGAAACCCTGAAATCCTAACTTCATGAAAATCAATGTGTAAGCTGAGTGAAAAGACCAAACCAGCTAGGATGGATCTTGCACCATCAAAACCAGTGAATATTGACGAGGGTTTTTGTCCTCAATCAACTTCTGGAAGAACCCAATGTTCACTCCGACAACATCATGTTATGTGTGCAAACTTGAATAATCCAAATGAGAGCCACACACCTCTTTTAATAGCTTTTTCACTGTTTTTTCGAAAAAGTGTTTTTTTGCTTTTTCTTTATTTTTCAAAAAAACAGTTTTTGTTTTTTTGTTGCTTTTTTGAAAAAGCATATTTTTGTTTTTTTTCCGAAAAAGCCTTTTTTTTTGTTTTTTCTTTTAAATAACTTTATGTCTAAGTCCTCTTTTCCCTAAGCATCCACTTGAGGGGACATAACATAACTTTATTAAATTAAAATACTAAAGTAAATATTATAACATTAACTTTATAACTTTAGTGTAATAATTTAAATAATCCAAACTAATTTGTTGAAAACACCGCCAAGGAATCAAAAACCAAAATTGATCATGCCAAGAAGAAGCCGATATTGAAGAATGATGTTGGGTGCCAAAACGGAAACTTACTAAAAGTAGTAGTGTTCTCCAAGAATTGTGGAGAACAATTGAGAAGGCCCAAAATGCTACAAAGAGTGTCACCGCAAATCTAAAAGGCAACTAAATTCCACACCACCACTGGATGCCAAGAAAACCCTAAATTGAGCTCTTCAAGAAAGTTGGAACTCTCCTAGCTTACTTGGAAACCTTCAGAAAACCTCGAAAACTCGTCAATGCTCACAAAACAGTATGGCATAAAAATGGGGACATTACAATCCTCCCTCCCCAAAGATTGCTTGTCCTCAAGCAATGCCAACTCATAAACTAATCGACCCCAGATAAAACCCGATATGATTCCAGGATCCGAAATAAGCCCAGAAAGTCTGCAGCTCCATCTACTTGGAGCAATGTATTGCTAGGTACCTACACTAGTGACCTCTTGAAATCCCCTTGTAAGAAGAGCAACCAAACATTGCATGATCCCGATCAATTCCTTAGAAAATTGCTCTCCATAATCACAAATCCGTGGCACCATAGGAGTAAAAACAAGAAAGTTAATGTTAACTTCCTCACTATTAGTTTTCTGCACTTCAACATAATGGCTGCAATTGTAAAGAAGTCCACTGTCCCGACCATAAATGCAAGCTAATAGTAAGAAATAACAATTGCTTGGTGCCTAAACACCCATCCAACACTGAACTTGGTTAGCAAAACCTGTCATTCCCTTCTTTCGAGGCCAAAAACTAACCTTGTCAAGAGGCTGAATGGTCTGAAAATACTTAGATCTGCAGTTGTTCAAGACTGATTTTTCAAATTTCATCACCTAGGAAGAAGAACAATTGCTGCAACATTGGAAAACCTTGGCCAAAATGAAATTTCTGATCATTCCCTTGGCTGAAAATGCCTTCTCAAGAGTCATGAACTCAATAGTGTACCAATTTTTACTCAATATCTCTCTAATATGACTATAAAGAGAGGTAACAGCAATATTCCTGTCACCTTTTTGATCCATAAGCTCCCATGGTATGCCTATCCCATCATCTTTAATTCCCAACAACCCATGCTTATGATCATGTGTAAAGGAAATCTCCCCCAATGTGACTCCACCATGTTGGGGCTGCGCAACATGTGAGTCTCATCAAAAGAAAATCTAATAATGTTTTAAGTCTCTACACAAGGACTCCGTCATCATCATCCAAAGCAGCATAGTACTCCTCTCCTTGGAGTGAATCTACAAGGCCAACACCCATGCCATAATGGTTCAATCCAACATGAATCACAATAGGAAGCAAATCAACATAAGATAAATGTTCTTCCATCACATTGTCAACATGCATCTCAAATAATGGACTAGGAAATGATAGCTCTACTTCCATATCAAATAGGGGGTTATCATGAGTTTGGAAATTGTTTTCACCTTCTTTCTTTGGCTTTATTCCTTTATTCCTTGACCATAATCAGATACTCCCAGCATCATCTTGCATGTAATAGTATTGGATCCTCCTTTGGACATTCCTCTCAACACCACCTTCCTACCATCATCCTAAAATTTCAGCTCCATGGATTTTAAGTTCAAGGTGATCTCACCTAAAGAATGAAGCCATTGCATACCAAGAACAACATTTGTGTCTTCTATATTCACAACATAAAAAATATCATTGACTTTGTAGTGGTTCAGTAGGATTTTCAATTGTGAAATCTTCCTCATGCAAGACATAGTGTGACCATTTGTAACCGTGACTTTGAAACCTCTAGATTTCTTAGTTTTGAGCTCTTGTTGTGCTACAATGTCTTCATCAATGAAATTATGCGTAGCACCTGTATCAATAAGAGCAACAATTTGCTGCCCTTTCAACGTACCTCCAACCTTGAACAAATCATTTCTTTTAAGACTAGAGAGCTTAGCAAGTGTGCCACCAAACTCCTCTTCCCCAGACTCTTTTGTTGATTCCTCCTCTTCACTTTCCTTTGTTTCAGCTTGCTGGTTTGGATTTTCTAATTCGGATTTAACAGCTGAATATGCCTCCAATTGACGATTTTTTCCCTTTTCTAAACACTTATGTCTCGGGGCCCATGGTTCTTTGCATGTAAAACAAAGATTTTTCTTCCTTAGCTCCTTTGTGAAGTCTTCTTCCACCTTCTTTGAGGAGGTTTTTTTGGGCTGAATGTTTTCCTTGTTATCACGCTTCTTGTCTTTATCATGATGAAAGGTCTTTGATGAAAATTTGTTTCTAAGGGCAGCCAACTCCATGCTTCTTGCCTTCTTCATTGCCTCCTGTAATGAAGGTGGGTCAAATACCTTAACCCATCCTCTAATGGCTCCATTAGTCCTTCACTAAAAGGAACTACAAGTCTCCTCTCTGTAAAACTAGGAGCCATAACCAAGAGTCTCTGGAACTCTGAAATGTATGTATCAAGTGAGCCATATTGTTTCAGTTGTGCAAGCTCTTTGAAGTGTAATTCAAGATCCTTCTTTTCAAATCTTTCAATGAGTTTGTTAGTGAACTCATCATATGTAGTAATCAAGTTATGGCCAAGTGCGACAAGGCCATGATACCACCACTCGTGAGCTACTCCATCAAGGTGCAAAGTGGCAAATTTGATTGCCTCATCTTCTAACATGGGTCTAAGTGATAGATAATTATGTAGCTTCTGAACATAACCTCTAACTATACACTTGTCACTACAATCAAAGTGTGCCAATGTTACCTTCCTTAGAGCACTCTGGAAATCTCTCTGCACTGGTGGCCCTCTATTTTCCACTTTTCCACCCCTTTTCTTCTTTTGGTTTAGGTACTGATCCAGGGTCAATAAGTCACAAATCTCTGCTGATAGAGAGACATACTCCATATAGGCTGCTCTAACTTCATCTGCTAAGGGTATTTGAACCTCTGGAACAACCTATGGCTCCTCTCTATGTGTGAATGTGGGCTGGAATGGTCTAAGAACAGACCCTGAGACTGCTGCAGCAGTACGTCCTCCAATGTTTGACTGATTAGTGGAGCTAGTTTCACAATGTGGCACTTGGTTAACCTATGCAATCCCTTGATTCAACTTACCCAACATGTGTAACATCATATCAAGCATAGCATCGAATTTTCTCTCTACTCTGGTATTGGGACTAACTGAACTAGCTCGTCCTTTATCCCTATCAACCATGACTCCAGGTGGGCTAGACAAATTGGGTGTAGAATCTGGGGAGCTATCACTGTTACTAAATAATCCTACCTGTAACCTCTGATCTGTTGCAAAAGGATTCTCAAATGGAGCTTGTGGTTTTAATTTCTTTTGTTCACAAGTTTAATACCTTAGCCCTCTTCACTCATAGATGATTTTGCAACTCAAACAATGATTAGAAAACGCGGGCTGGCAAAAAGAGACCAGTTCTGATTCCACTGTAATAACCACCCTCAATTTTTTTTCTTGTTTTTTGGCAATAAGAACAATAACACAACATAAAAATAGGAACACACTATTGGCATTAAAGTCTGATATTAACTTCAATGCTTGCATAACTGCTGTTACAATTTATCTTGGTGAATAAGCATTCATAAGTAGTGCCAATACTAAAAAAACAGGCTCATATGAAGTACCAGCTTGAAGTACCTTGGAAATAGAGGTGATGAAGCATATTACAAGTCTGAGCTGTCATGTGGAACTAGCTACAGGTCTGCAATTCTTCAATTGCAGGTTATGGCATCATTGGAACCCATTAAATCAACCTCCATTCACATATATGATCCCACCCGAAAGTCACCACACCTAACAATATGTGATGAGCCCAACTGGCTCCTCTCCAAACCCCTGTTGTTTTAATTATCTTTTTGTGTTCTTTTGAGTTTTTTAAGAAAGTTTCTAGAGAGAAGTAGAAGGGGCGCAACATATAAAAGCTCATAAAACTCAGAACTAAGCTTAAATCTACCAAATGGAAGTGCAAAGGGTATTAAATAACTGAAACAAAGAGATTACATAAGACAGACATACCCGAATTGCTCCAGATTATTTAATTAAGAAAATAAGTCCAATTGCTAGCCATGAATGGAGTAAACTGACAATCTCAAGCATAGAATGCAATGGAATGCAACCTCCTGGCTGAAAACTGAAGCAAATGAAGGGAACAAGCTAGGCGCCAAAGGAGAATGTAGAAAACCCCTAAAGAATAAGGTGTTTCTCCTCAAAAAGACCCACGCACTTGCCTGTAGAGCCACACAGAACAAGGAGAAAACACGTCCTTTGCCTGGAATGTACGGCTATGAAACAAATTTGACCTCCAGATGCACAAAGAAGCCAAGCTCACAAATCCTCCTGTCTTTTATTGTAAAATACTGAAAACTGCACAAAAAATTCTCATTGAAGTACTGTAGAACTCCTGAATTGAAGCCCTGTTGTTGCAATCGTTCAACTGATCTTTCACAGTCTCACAATCACAGATCTGTGAAGAGTTATCGTTCTCCAGAGATAAAAAAACTCCTGAAACCCTTGTCTTAGAGAAGCAAGCAAAGCCAAAGCTAAGAGAAATGTAAAATAATCAAAGATGAGTACTAATTTCCTTTGCTTAGGCTTATAAAGCAAAAAGGCACGCCTCCCAAGAAGTGATGCCACTTTTGGTGTCATTTAAATATTTTAAAAGATATTTAAATCACCTTTCTCAATAGTTTTCATTAAAATATTTGGGTGCCCATTTTAAGTGATTTAATTAATCACTTTATGAAGTATTTCACTAAAGTGCTTTAGATTTTCACTTAAATAAATTTAAGTGAGTACTTTATTATAAAATCAAGTTGACTTTATAATATTCCATCAAATATATTTTAAAACACTTTAATTCACTGAAATATTCATAACTTGCTCATAACCCCACATAATGACGTGTCGTCAGAAGTTGTCAACCCTTGAACTGCCAAAGCCTGCCGTGAGCCAATCACTGCACTAAAAGAGTGAGAACGACAAAGCCCACTGACCCTCTAACCAATCCAGTTAGCCTACAAGGGTCCAAGAGATAGGCTAACACACTGCTCCTGAGAACTGACTAGAGCGGGGACATCACAGTCCGCCCTCCCCGACTTTGCTTGTCCGCAAGCAAACTCAAAGCCGGATGTTGTAGAATACTGTCACCCTCCCAAGTAGCATCCTTTGCCGGTAGATCTTTCCACTTCACCAGATATTCCCTGATAACCCACCTCCGAAGATGATGCTCTCTGGAATCTAGAATGGCCTCAGGTATCAAAATCAGCTTCCCCTCATCATCCAGGGGTGGTAAATCTGTATAAGGAGTCACCTATTGTCCCAACGCCTTCTTGAGGCGCGACACATGGAACACATTGTGAACCTTACTGCCCATCGGTAGATCTAACTCATAAGCCACTTCACCGACACGTCTGACAATCCTGAATGGTCCATAATATTGTGGCTTGAGTTTCTCGGCGCCCTTCTTACGAAGGGTGGACTGCCTATAAGGCTGTAGCATCAGATACACCAAATCATCAATCTCGAAAGTTCACTCCACTCACCGCTGATCAGCATATTGCTTTTGCTGATTTTGAGCCTTCTGAATGTTCTCTCTGAGTGCTCTCATAATGTCCTGGTTCTCTTGTAATAGATCCCCAATGCTTGGTACTCTCTATCACTCAACAACAAATCTAGAAAACTCGGAGCATCATAACCATACAATGCTCGGTAAGGTGTCATCTGAATACTCATGTGATGAGTGGTATTGTAGCAATACTCACAAAGGTATAACCACTTCACCCATGCCTTCTGCTGCCCTGAACTGTAATTCCTCAAGTATCCCTCCACCCATTTGTTGACTATCTCAATCTGCCCATCTGTTTGTGGGTGGTAGATGGTGCTTAGAGTGAGTTTTGTCCCGCAAAGTTTGAATAACTCTTGCCAAAAGTTACTCATAAACCTGCTATCTTTGTCACTGACTATGCTCTGAGGCAAGCCGTGCAACCTGAATACCTCTCGGAAAAACAAGTCCACCACCTGTGTAGCTGTGTGAGTAGTAGTGATTGGGAAGAAATGAGCATACTTTGTCAATCTATCTACTACCACAAAAATGTTGTCTTTCCCTTGAGCTTTCGGCAAGCCCATAATGAAGTCCATCGACAAGCATTCCCACTTCCTCTCAGGAATAGGAAGTGGCTGAAGTAATCTTGCAGGGTATGTATGTTCTTGCTTGTTCTGCTAACAAACAAGGCATTCCCTCACATACTGAAGAACAAACGACTTGAGACCTTTCCAAGAGAATCTCTCCCGTACTTGCTTGTAGGTCTTAAAGTAACTGGGATATCCTGCCATAGGTGAATCGTGAAATGATCTCAATACCCTGTCCCTCATCTCAGAACCTGGGACTAGAAATATCCTCCCTTTGTAAATGATAAGATCATCTACAAATGAGTATCTGCCATGTTGTATTGTCCCATCCACTATGCTAGAAGCCCAAGGGTTCTTAACATACTCAGCAACTATCATGTGTCTCCAGTCCTCTACAATCTCTGTAATGGAGTTCAAGTGTGGGTGGCGAGATAATGCGTCAGCAACCATATTCTGTGTACCCTTGACATAGGAGATGTCAAAATCATAGGACTGAAGTTTGCTGACCCATTTCTATTGTCTTTCATTCAAATCTCACTGTCCTAGGAAATGTTTTAGACTATTGTGATCAATTTTAACACAAAATTTACGACCAACCAAATATTGCCTAAACTTGGCCATGGCATGCATGATGGCCAACATTTTCCTTATCGTAAATGCTAAAACTCCTCTCAGGACCTCTCAACTTCTTGCTCTCGAAAGCTATAGGATGTCGGTCCTACATGATGACTACCCCAATACCCTCACCACTAGCATCACAATGTAGCTCAAACGGCTTGGTGAAGTCTAGTAATGCCAAAACTGGACATGTAGTCATGAGAAGTTTAAACTTCTCAAAGCACGCCTGTGCTAAAGGTGTCCACACAAAGGCTCCCTTCTTAGTCAAATCAGTCAGTGACGCTGCATGTCGCGAGAATCCACTAACGAACGGACGATAGAAGGCGCATAGACCTACAAACCCTCTGAGTTGTGTCAATGTCTGAAGTGTAGGCCAATCAATGATAGCTCGAACTTTCTCTGGATCCATACTAACTCCCTCATTGCTGATGATGTGACCCAGATATAAAAGTTCTCCCAAGCCCAGTGCACACTTGGATTCCTTGGCGTACAAGGACTCCCTATCAAGTATACTCAATACTACATCCAAGTGAACTACGTGTTCCTCCCAAGACTTGCTGTAAACCAGTATGTCATCGAAGAACACCAAGACAAATTTCCTCAAGTGAGGATGGAAAACCCTGTTCATTGTGGACTGGAAAGTGGATGGAGCGTTGGTTAAGCCGAATGGCATAACCAAGAAATCATAATGTCCACAGTGGCATCGGAATGCGGTTTTCTCAATATCCTCCTCTCGGACTTTGATATGATGGTACCCAGTCCTCAAATCAATCTTCGAGAAATAGCAAGCTCCATATAGCTCATCTATTAACTCGTCAATCCATGGTATGGGATACCTGTTCTTAATAGTCTTCTTGTTGAGCATCTTGTAGTCAATACACATTCTAAGTGTACCATCCTTTTTCTTCACCAAAACAACTGATGAAGCAAAGGGTGACTTACTCGGCCTAATGTGCCCCATAGCCAAAAGTTCTTTAATAGTTTTTTCAATTTCATCTTTCAAACGTTTGGGGTGCCGGTAAGGAGTGATCATGATAGGTTTTGTGCCCTCCTCCAGTTCCACAATATGCTCAATACCTCTATCAGGAGGTCTACCTGGTGGTATAGCACTGAAAAACCTTTGCATGTTTGATTCAGAGTGCCTGAATGTCTGAATGATAAGAAGAATCTTGCTGCTCCTTTTGTGAAGGCATTATCCTGCATTCTGCTGACCAATTCACCATGTCATGCCGAATCAACCTTTCCATTCTTCGGAGTGAAATTTATTTTACATTGCTGTCCTTTATGGCTTTAAGAACATGATTTGTGCCATCTATTTTAAATTTCATCTCCATGTCACGTAAATTAAGTGTGAACTCTCTTATCGCATGAAGCCACTTCATGCCTTGAACTATATCTGTACCTCCCATGTTCACAACATAAAAATCTGCCTTAAACTCAAAATTGTTAAGTTTCATTGGCAAATCCGGAATCATCCTCTCGTAGTTGAGAGTGTACCCATCTGCAACCTTAACTCTAATTCCTTCAAACTGCTAAGTTTGAATGCCTCTCTTCTCCACCAACCGAGAATCAATAAAGTTATGGGTTGCACCTGTATCCAAAAGAGAAATGACCCTTTGACCAGCTAGTATCCCACGAAGTCTAAACGAACCTTTCCTCTGCATACTGGACATATGAGCTTCCTGTAGCTCAATTTCAACCTCTTTTTCTGCCTCATTTTCTGATTTTTCCTCATCTGTATCATAAATTGCAGCTTGCTGATCTGAAAAATCAGTCAACTCTTCTCCTTCAAAGAACCACTCCATATGCCTATTTTGTCCTTTAGGCTTGTGGGGGCAATCGTGGTTGATGTCATATGGGCCTTTGCAATAAAAATGGAGTTTCTTCCTACGTAAATCATTAATAGTTTCTCGATCTAAAGGTGCTGCAAATTTTTTCTTTTGATCAGAATTATCAAACTTTTTTGGATCAGATTTATTATCATTGTAGGAAGTGGATGGTTTTGAGCCAAACTGTTTCCGAGGTGCTGTAAGCTCCATACTGCGAGCTTTCCTCATGGCCTCCTGTAAAGTAGGTGGATCGAAAACTTTGATCCAACCTTTCATGGGCTCAAATAAACCCTCCATAAACAATATAATCAGCCTCCTCTCTGATATGCTTGTCACCATAACTGACAGTCTCTGAAACTCTCCAATGTATGACTCCAAACTACCCAACTGTTTCAACTATGCAAAATCTCTGAAGTAAAGTTCGGGATCACGTTTGTCAAACCTCTCTACCAATCGATCTGTAAACTCCTGGTAAGAAGTAATCCTGTCATGGTGGAGTGTTATCATGCCATGGTGCCACCAATCGTGGGCCACGCCATCTAGGTGGAGAGCTCCAAATCTAATAGCATCCTCCTCTGTCATAGGACGCAATGTAAGGAAGGTGTCCAATTTACTCACCCAGGCACGTGTTGTGACTCTGCCACCACCATCGAAATTAGTCAAGATAAGTTTGTTGGTAGCTTGCCTTAGATTATTATTCCATTGTTTAGGCCTCCTGTCAAACCTGTTTCTGGTATGTTCTCTCTTCTAGCTCATGAATCGATCAAAGTTAAGGTGCTCCTTAACTCTCAGAGGCAATGCATCCCATTCATCATGCATAGTCATGATGTTGTCTGCAAAGTTCACGTCACCTCCCTCTTCAGCCTCTCCCTCATCATTGGTAGTAGGGTGTGTGGGTCTTTCATAGGTGTGTGCTGGAGCAATATTCCTACCAGCTTCTCCATGAATACTTCCCTCCTAATCTTGATCCTGATTCTGCCTTCTCTGAACTGTCAAGTTCTGAACATTCGTACTAAGCTGCTGGAGGATGTTCGCCACCTGTTCTTGGCCTGCCACCATCCCTCTCAGTACATCTCTGGCATCTCTTTCCTTGTTATCAAGACGATTCCTAGAAGGACCTTCCTCATCCTTGTTAGCCATATTATCAAAGCCAAAATCTTCCTCCTGTTCATCAAACGAAAACGTTAGAAATGGTTTAAAAGTACTTCTCTGATAACCAGGACCCCTGTGTGAGTAGTACCTGTCAAACCTGTTATGATGAGACTGCATAGAAACTGCTAACCCTCCAGGCTGGCAGGATTAGAGCTTTGATACCACTGTGATGAGCCCAACTGGCTCCTCTCCAAACCCCTGTTGTTTTAATTATCTTTTTGTGTTCTTTTGAGTTTTTTAAGAAAGTTTCTAGAGAGAAGTATAAGGGGCACATCATATAAAAGCTCATAAAACTCAGAACTGAGCTTAAATCTACCAAATGGAAGTGCAAAGGGTATTAAATAACTGAAACAAAGAGATTACATAAGACAGACATACCTGAATTGCTCCAGATTATTTAATTAAGAAAATAAGTCCAATTGCCAACCATGAATGGAGTAAACTGACAATCTCAAGCGTAGAATGCAATGGAATGCAACCTCCAGCCTGAAAACTGAAGCAGATGAAGGGAACAAGCTAGGGGCCAAAGGAGAATGTAGAAAACCCCTAAAGAATAAGGCGTTTCTCCTCAAAAAGACCCACGCACTTGCCTGTAGAGCCACGCAGAACAAGGAGAAATCACGTCCTTTGCCTGGAATGTACGGCTATGAAACAGATTTGACCTCCAGATGCACAAAGAAGCCAAGCTCACAAATCCTCTTGTCTTTTATTGTAAAATACTGAAAACTGCACAGAAAATTCTCATTGAAGCACTGTAGAACTCCTGAATTGAAGCCCTGTTGTTGCAATGGTTCAACTGATCTTTCACAGTCTCACAATCATAGATCTGTGAAAAGTTATCGTTCTCTAGAGATAAACAAACTCCTGAAACCCTTGTCTCAGAGAAGCAAGCAAAGCCAAAGCTAAGAGAAATGTAAAATAATCAAAGATGAGTTCTAATTTCCTTTGCTTAGGAATGGCACGCCTCCCAAGAAGTGACGCCACTTTTGGTGTCATTTAAATATTTAAAAAGATATTTAAATCACCTTTCTCAATAGTTTTCATTAAAATATTTGGGTGCCCATTTTAAGTGATTTAATTAATCACTTTATGAAGTATTTCACTAAAGTGCTTTAGATTTTCACTTAAATAAATTTAAGTGAGTACTTTATTATAAAATCAAGTTGACTTTATAATATTCCGTCAAATATATTTTAAAACACTTTAATTCGCTGAAATATTCATAACTTGCTCATAAACCCACATAATGACATGTCGTCAGAAGCTGTCAACCCCTAAACTGCCAAAGCCTGTCGTGAGCCAATCACTGCACTAAAAGGGTGAGAACGACAAAGCCCACCAAATAAGGCCACTGACCCTCTAACCAATCTAGTTAGCCTACAAGGGTCCAAGAGATAGGTTAACACACTGCTCCTGAGAACTGACTAGAGCGGGGACAGCACACAATAGCCCAGCACTGTCATTCACCCTCCAAATGGTAAGAAGGGATAAGATTCAGGTCTGCAACAATATTCAATCACACCCAACATGCTTCCAGATGCTCGAAAACCACATCCACATAGACTGAAAACTGTAGTATCCCTCAGTTAACACCTCCAATCAACTTTTAACTCACTGTTTTGAAAGGGAATAGGTTTGTTATGTAAATCTGGGCAATGAATAGAGAACAATGAAGGTCTGTAATGCCCAACTCAAACATTGCTAAGGGTCTGTTATACAAATCTGAGCACTATCCAATCTGAACATGGATTGTTACAGTCCCAAACAGCGAGAAGAACCCTTTATATCATTCACCAAACATGTATACACACCTTCCCAAGTCATAGGCGAGCATCAAACTACTCCAACAAACATCTAACAAATTCCAAATCATAGTCAAAGTCAACATGGGAAATATGAGAGGTGTTTCAGTCGTGAATCAATATTGGTGCTAGAATGAGTAGGGGCCATTTTGCCTATAAATTCATATCTTCAATAGTGATCATCCAATCTTCAACCTATCACCTGCAATCTAAGTTACCGGTTTGGTTTCGGGTTTGGGTTCGTTAATACCAAGGTTACATAGGGAAGTGTCCCCTGCTCCAAAACCCCCTGTCCCCATCCCTTGTCGTCTCGGGGACAAGGGGACGCAAAGGGGACGTCCCCCTACCGTCCCCGAAAATGCAAAATCCATCAGAAATGCCAGGAAACGTTTCCTTCACTTTGGGGACGTTTCCCTGTCCCCGATAGGGATTGGGGACGATTCCTTGTACCGGGGACGGCTAGCCATTCCCCACAGGCTGCAAGTCAAAATATATTAAAAAACAATTAAAAAATGATTTTTTAAAGGTTTAGTTCCTTCGCGCGGGGCCCACCAACTATTTAATGTTTTAATTGTTTGGGTTAAAGTCTGAAAAAGACTAAATATTATATCTTTTAGTTCCACTCTTGCTAGAGGATGATAGTGACTCAGATAGTTCTGAGTCTTTAGATATTCATCGCCCGAATGAGGCTTAATTTCATAGACTATTGTATTTAATATTTTGATTTTCATGTTTGAACTTTGAGACATTTGGATATTTCATATTGATAGACCATGGTTTTATTGATGTTTGATACTGCAGTGATAAATTTTATAATGCTTTAATGACATTTCTTATGTTGTTATAGTACTACTCGTGATTTGCTTACATATTGATATTGTTGTTATCAATTATTAATTTATTGACATATCCCTCTTTCCCTCTCTCTCTCTCTCTCTAATATATTAATAAATTTTGAAAAAATCATATATATATATATATATATGTGTAATCAAAGGAAAATCAGAATTGTTAGATGGTTAGATCAAATAACATTAAAATCCATTGAAATAACGAAGTACAAAGGAATACAATGAAAGTAAAAGGCAATTATATCACCTGCATTCTCCATCTTCCATGATTGACCTTCGTTACACCTCCTAGCTTGCAGCAAATGAAGATGCCCTCAGATTTGTATGAGCAACTATGACGAGTGACAAGACTAAAGCAAGTTTTGAAGGATTTACTCAAAATCTAAATGCCTATGTCTAAAAGCCTATGATTGACAATGCCTATGCCTTGATTAAATGACTATAATAATAAATAATGAAATTGCCTATGAAGAATTAAGTGTGAAACCAAATGCCTATAATAACTATGCAAAATGTCAAAATGTGCGTGTCTTCGAAAAATGAGAAGAAGATGGCATTTTATAGAAAAGGCCATTTCGAATGGATGGACGAGATAAATTGATGAAATGAACGATCCAGATTAAACCTAAGAATCCCTAATTAGGGTTAGGGAAAAATCCTTAATCGAACGGTCAAAATAAAATCGGATCGATGGTGGAGAATAAATGAGACAAATTAATTAGAAAATAAAGATTTTCAAAAAATCAAGAAGATAAGACTGCCTGATTTGCCAGATTCGAAAAATCAAAGAGATAAGATTTGGACTAAAGATAAGATTTGGAAAATCAAGAATCTGCCCGATTGCTTGATTTTTGGAAGATTAATTACTAATTTGAATTAAAATAATTCAAACAAATATAATTAAATTCTTAATTAATTGCATAATCGAAAGTGGTTAAAAAATGAAGCTTGACAGGACACATAGGTCATTTTTAGGTGTCTACATCATTTTCCCCTCTTTATCATAATGTAGCATGTCGCATTGTGACAAAGAAAAATAAGCCAAGAATATGCCCCAGCGAGGGTACAGAGTATCATTGCCCTCTCGGGAAATTTTCAAATTTTGAGCCGGTACCAGAAAAATTTGCAAAGGGTCCCGATAAATCAAATTGATGACCAGAAAAATAACGGCGCAGTCGGTTTCGGATTTTGACATGTTTAAAGCAACTTACGAGGAAGTCAAAGGTGTTCAAGTGAGCCTCCAGTATTGAAAATGTCATTTTGACCTTATAAATAGGTTGACAAAGGGGGTAAAGTCAATTCACTTTTACTATTTACCTTGCGAAACTTGAGAGCTCAGAGCGAAAGGCACAGCAGCGAGGATGGTTATTCCAGTGTCAGAGCACCGTGGAGAGATCATGAGGACCTTCAGACGGCCAGAGGGCTCAGAGCCGGCGGTATGTATCTTAAACTCACTTTGTCATTTTATCGTTTTACGTGCTATTTAATGCTTTCTAGGGTAGTCAACAAATGCGCCGCGACGCATATGCGTTCGCGTAAGCCGCAATTGCCTTCGCGTTCGATGCAATTGATGCGTCGCGACGCAAGTGCAAAGACCAAATCGGCTGCACCGGTGGTTTGCGCCGCATATGACAAGTCGTGCGACGCAAGTGACTTATCAACTCGCAAATGACCGTCGGAAAGCCGCAATTGATAATTTGCGACGCAAACACTGTTTTGACCGTCGCAATTGTATTACGGTGTCGTAATTGTCATGTTGCAACGCAATCGCAAATATTCGCAACGCAAGTGTCATATCGAGACGCAATTGTCATGTCGAGACGCACTTGATGTTTTGAACGACACATTTGCCTGGTTGGGACGCAATTGCCTGTTTCCTTAATAAAACTTATTTTGATGTTTTCATGCCCTTAGTTGCCTTTCATGATGTTGAAATTTGTCCTAGAAGTGCTGATGCAGTGTTCGTCTTTTTGCAGAGGCAGCTTGCCCCTATCTACACGAGAGAGAGCAGACCGACCACCTTTCGGTTTGCTGATCAGCTGGGCCCACGAGAGCGGTGGCGATTGATGCGACTGGGTCTACAGTCATTTGTTCAAACATGGCTAATCTCATCAACATGTCACTCATCATCATGACAATATCGGCATTCGATCAAACACAAGTCAAACTTGGTCAAAACAAGTCAAATCATCATAACCAAGTCAAACTGTCAAAATTCAGTTAGTCTTCAGATGAGTCCTTCTGAACGCTAACCTCTGTCATTTACGCCTTAGGATGTGTCCTTCCTAGGCGTCGTCATCGTCATTCGACATTTTGAGTGATTCTCTTGATATTTAAAGATCACTCTTCGCGACAGCAGTATTCTTCAGATGTGTCCTTCTAAAGAATCAACTCTGTCATTTATGCCTTAGGATGTGTCCTTCCTAGGCATCGTCATTATTTTGAGGGACCCCTTACGACCATTAGGGATCGAATCCTCTCGTCATCGGCATCATTCAGGATGTGGTCATTTTTAGGTGTCTACAATATGTATTTTGTATGTCGTCGTCCCCTCAAAATTGCCCCTTAGGAAACGTCCCGGAAACGCGTCCCCTATCGTCCCCCCGTCCCCGTCCCTGACAGACCGTGGAACATAGGTTAATACAAAAACATATAAAATTTAATATATATATATATATATATATATATATATCAGTGTTACAAGACTCCCTCAAACTTGACCATTTTAATTAAATTTTTTTAAAAAATTTACAATATTTCATTTACAATTTTTTTAATTAAATGGTGTGCACCATGAAGGTCTGTGTGGTTTTAAAGGTCTTCATTTAGGCTTGGTGGCAGGGGCTCCACTGTAATGAACTGGACCAATTTTTATTTTTATTTTTTGAATAAAATAAGCAATGCAACACGCACCCGTTAAGGTTAGCTATAAAACCAAAACGATGCGGAAAGCAACTCTAATCAAGGATGTACACCAGGATCCCAATATTGGGCAAGGTGTGTGCATATGGTCAGAGGATCAGATGCAATGCAGAATTGGAAGGGAACTCTAACCAAGAATGCGTCTAGGATAGACGAGCATATGGTCAGAGGATCTTATGCAAGCTGAGTTGAAAGTAACTCTAACCAAGATGGCGCCAAGAGATGGCGAGCATATGGTCAGAGGGTCCCTAAGGCTACTAATTGAAAGTAAAGAGGCGGCAAGCCAGCCTCTTCCACTTATTCAGCGGGAATTACAAGTAAGTAAAAGAGAAGAAGTGAGAACTGCTGACAGTACTACTGTTCAGCTTACAATGAATTAGAGTGCCTGCCAAGAACACAAGATTAGAAGCTTTCAATGCTGCAATAATATTTAGCTACTCTCCAATGCCCACAAGACCTTTTAGAATCAATTTCTCACTCAACTAATGAATTTCCAAAATCTGATATAACTGATTTTTGACTGAAAATGCACAGACCAGCAACTTAGCAACTTACTATTATGCTCACAACTCACTCAAAACTCACCCAAATCACATGAAACGAAATGCATACAACTCCTACGATGATGGCGCCCAAGAAGGAATAGTAAAACCAACCCAAAAGACTCACATTTACTTTGCACGGAATTCAAGACATCTACAGAAAGGTATGGCCCTCAAGGAGGGGCGATTTTGCTCCATAAAATCCAGTACAGGAAAATAAAATCTGAAACTTGGCACTCAAGGTCGCCCCTCTCAACTAGTTGCTATCTCTCAAGCAAGAAGCTGAGCCAAGCTAGGAGGTGTGCTTTCCTCGAAGCAACTTTGTCACCATTTCGGCAGCATAACTTTACTAAAAATATGAGATGAAGAACTGAAGAGAGAAGGCCTCCTTTTATAGACTTAGCAAGCATCTCCAGAAGCTTCTAGAAAGTGCGCCCTTTTTTGACTTTGAATTGACTTCATTTTCCCTCCAAGAATGGCGTCCCTCTTCCCAAGGCAATATTTGATCTTTTAATAAAATATTAAGCTCCTTGAAGTTGGTGTCCCCCTTAAGCATCACATAATTTTGGCCTTGGAAATATTTAATAAACTTCAGATGAGGTATTCACCCTTGAAGTCCCCCTTTTAAAACAACTTAAAGTGATGAAGCTAGGCCAAGGGGTCAACATTAAAATATGACTTTATTTAAATCAACTTAACTTATCTCTCCAAAAAAGCATCCAAAGGCCAAAAATCAAGACCACTGCCAGAAATAGAATTTACTAAAAATAGTAAATTCATGAAGGTGCTTAGATCACAAAGCAAGCTATACCACTGCGAAGCTCTCGGAAAACCCAGAAAGAATCCGCAATCCAATCTCCAAACTTCAAGCAACAACCTCCTCAAAACAGGAAACCCTAATTTTCACCCTCCGAGTAGCCTATGGGTCTCCGAAATAGGCCAATGATCAACTGAATCAATCACAATTGATAAGGGGACATTACATCCACCCCTTGACCCCTCCTTGTATCACAACAGGGAGCGTGCCCAGGGCGCTACCCCAGGACCCCACGAGGGGCACTGCCACTCAACCCTGCTGGAGGCGCTGCCCCTTGACCCCACTAGGGGCACTGCCCCCAAATCCCCATGAGGGGCGCTGCCCCTCGACCTCATTGGGGTGTTTCCCCCAAACCCTCATCAAACTATAGGTCTAAGCATGTAATAGGCCAATGATGAATCATGATCATAAAACCTACAAAATACATATCCCCTGTTACAAATCTCTGCATCTTTCACAGTCAAAGCAATAATCAAGGATTATCTTATTTCATACATTAGACAACAAACATGCAATCTTGAAGGCTACAATAAAATTTTAATAATAAATTCCTCACTTGAATATAGACACCAATTATTGAGACACAAGCAAATATCATGGCTACATCTTCATCTAGGACCTATCTTAGACATTAGCGCATGACGTGTTGTGACGTTGGGATGAGTAATGCAACCTCTTTTGAGCCATAAACTTATATTTTTAGTTTTGATATTTGTTTTGATGCCATTTATTTCATATTCCATGAGTTTTGTATACATTTGACAATTTATATATCTAAATGTGTTATTTCCTTCAGCTAAAATTTGCGTTTATACTTATGTGATCGATATATGTTTGTGTATGGGATCATAGTAATTTCTAGTTGATGATGTTATTGTGTCTTTAAGGTTAATTTATTAAAGGGTGCATGAAACAAGTTTTAAATCCTTAAAAATCTCTAAATTTCTTGGGTTTTTCTATTTGTCGAGTTTGCACTGAGTCTGGGTTCTGAATCCAAGTCAAAAATCGGCTTGCCAAGTCCAAGGTGAGTCCAAGTGAGTCCAAGTCTTGTAACACTGATATATATATATATATATATATATTTATAATCTAAAATAAAAAAATATTAAATATAATATACATATTTTTAAAATTTAATGTAAAATAATAAATATTATTATATTTATATTATAATATTATATATTAATTTTATTAACATTAACTTTCTTTTATAATTATATCCCAACCCAAAACATTTATAATTTTCTTTCTTTTACAATTAACATTTATAAACCAAAAAGAGTAACTCTGTTGTTCTCCTTTCCTTCATCGACTTGAGAAAGCCTTGAAATCCTATCAGTTAGATGCAGTGAGCAATCAATTTCCTCAATAATAATCATAGATTTTTCTTTGGTTTGGGTGAGAAGTGCACAGAGCTACGTGAGCTCCAAGTCATATACATTGTATTTCATGTAATTGGCAATGGCAGCGACAAGGCTTGATTTTCCCATCCTAGGCAGGTTGTGAATAAGGTACCCCCGCTTCCATGAACGCCCAATCCGGCTGTAATATTCCTTTCCTCGCTTAAAACGGTCAAGATCCATGCGAATCTTGCATTTGAGGGGAGGATCGAGGGCCATTGTGTCTAAATTGGAGGAATGCTTGAACAGAACGCCGATCCATTGGTAGAAGAGAGAGCAATCATTGGCCGTCGGGAGACCATCGAAAAAAAAACACAGAAATTCATTACAAATTTGTAAAATAGCAAAAAAAAAGTACATAAATTCGTTACAAATTCGTCCCACACGATCCCAGACGAATCCACAAGCATAATCTCGGACCTTGACCGAACCAGTATCAAACCAAACTAGGATTTCAAACCCATGTCATTTCAAACCCGAACTAGGCACCTAAATGCAGCAAATCGATAACTTAGCCTACAATCAACTGCAAATGGCTATACAACCTCTACAAGAATTTATATCTGCTATTTATCATTTGGAAAACTAGTCCCAAACAGGTTGCCCAACGACAACAAATCATCTGCATTAATTTTCAGCACCACAAGTTTTCAACCCACGCCTCCCAATGCATACAAGGTAGGTACGACCCAATTAGGGCATGTGGAAATTCCTCAAAGCATACGGCCAATCAATAGAAAACTCTAAATCTTCATGAAAATCATCAACCCCTACAAAAATGACAACAAACAAACCCCAAAACTCATGCACTCAAAAAAATTGAATATCTTCTTTGTTTTCTGAAACCCTAAAATCCTAACTTCATGAAAACCAATGTGTTTCTTGAGTGAAAAGACCAAACTAGCTAGGATGGATCTTGCACCATCAAAACTAGTGAATATTGAAGAGGGTTTTCATCCTCAATCAACTCCTAGAAGAACCCAATGTTCACTCTGACAACATCATGTTATGTGTGCAAACTTGAATAATCCAAATGAGAGCCCCACACCTCTTTTTATTGCTTTTTCACTACTTTTTCAAAAAAAAAAAATTGTTTTTTCATTACTTTTTCAAAAAAGCAATGAAAATGCATTTTTTCCCTTTTTCGTTGCTTTTTTGAAAAAGTATTTTTTGTTTTTTCCATCACCATGAGACCACATTTTTTCAAACAATTCACTGCTTTGTCTATGCTACCACATTTTTCATACATGTCTACCAAAGCGTTTTATCAAACAGTTCACTGCCTTGCTGCTATGGCTAAAAGCCTAAAACAAGTTCTTTCGAACAAGCTATGGATGCTTGGAAAAAATCTATCAAAGCATAATAGTAAGCAATAGCATAGACAAGTGAACTGTTTGAAAAAATGCCTTGCTCTCTATGGATTGTCATGGCATTCCATAACCATGAGACCACATATCTTTGAGGCATTTTTTCAAACAGTTCATTGCCTTGTCTATGCTACCATATTTTTCATACATGTCTACCAAAGCATTTTATCAAACAGTTCACTGCCTTGCTGCTATGGCTAAAATCCTAAAACAGGTGCTTTCAAACAAGCTATGGATGCTTGGAAAAAATCTATCAAAGCATAATAGTAAGCAACAAGCTATGGTCTGTAATGTCCCCAATTTAGCCCTATGCTCTTCATTTGGATTTAGCCTATTTCTGGAAACTCGTAGGCTAAGCAAAAACTCGAATCAAGGTTTCCAAACTTCTTGGAGGATGTTTTAGTCTTTTTGCGGAGTCTTCTTTTGGAATTGTTGAACTTGGATTGCGGATTCCTTCTGGGTTTTCTGAGAGCTTCGCGTTGGTGGTTTCAGTTCAGCATCCTGAGCAATTACATGAATTTACTATTTTTAGTAAATTCTATTTTTAGCAGTTGACTTGTTGACTCCTAATCAGTTGGCTCCACTTTGGCAGTCAGTTCAGACGGTATGGTTGAATTTGGCTTCTGATACTTTTCCATGGTGATATAAGCTATTTTATATTATAATGTTATAATTTAACATTATAATCCCTTGTCCTAGCATCATAAATTAATATTGTTTTAAAGAAGGGACCTTGAAGGGTATTTTCTACATTGAGGAACTATTTTAATATCTCTAAAGTCAAATATTGCTAAAGTGAGTTTGGACGCCAACTTGGGTGAGCTAAATATTTTATTTAAAAAGTGAAATTTATCTCATAAAGCAAGTACGCCCATCCTGAAGGTGAAGACAAAAGACAAGTCAAAGACCTAAAGGAATCTTGGAGGTGGCACCCCTTCTTGGAGGCTTCTAGAATGGTCTTCTAAAGTTATAAATTGGAGCCTTGGGTCTTCATTTGAGCTATCTGATGAATTTGCAAAGTTATGCTGCCGGAATGGTGTTGGAATTGCTTCGAGGAATGCATAACTCCTAGCTTGGCACTTCTTCTTGCTTGAAAGACAGCAACTAGTTGAGAGGTTTAGTTGTAGTTGTTTTCTTTTCAGTTGTAGCTGGTTTTCCTTCATTTGTAGTTGAGTTATTGCATGTTTCTATCAATTCTGGAGTTGCTGGTTTGTATGGCTGTAGGTTGTTTTTACTCACAACTCAAGAAACCAAAATAATATTGTTCTGGGTACTGTTCCAATCTATTTCTCTATGTAGGGCGACCATATGTGCAAGTTTCCAGAATTTTAATTGAAGTCTATGAATTTTCTAAAGCAAATCACCCTTGCTTGCAGGCAATATTACTTTGTAAGTGCTTTGGAAGTCGTGCAAAATAAATAGGGGACTTTGTGAGTAGTTTTTGTTATCCATCTTCATTGTCATCATCATTAGAATGTTATGCAACTGATTTCAAGTCAAATGAGTGAATATTGAGAGAGATATGAGTATTTAAGTGAGTTCTGGAGTTGCTGGTTTCACCATTTTACATGCTAGTCTGTCATATCAGATTTAGGAAGGTCAAGCTTTGTGTTGGGTTTGAGTGTTAGAAGTTATAATAATCATTTGGAGAAGTTCTAACTACTTGCAGCTTGATTCTGGAGAAGAATATAATTATTTGCAGCCTTATCATCTCTTCCAAACAATACTCTTGCAGATTTCTAACTCTTGTAATGCTGTCAGTAGTACTGAACAGCTAGTTTATGTTTTACAAGTACATCTTAATGTATTCCCACTATTAGTGGAAGAGGATGGCTATGCCGCCTATTTCCTTTTCATAAGCTTTCTTCATTTCCCACGGCTGTGGAAGAGACTGGCCTTGCACAATCTTTGTAGTTACTTTTTTGTTGCTCCGTCAAATGATAGCGCCTTTCCAACTTGGTTAGGAGTGCACATACTTGGTGTCGAGCTCCTTTCCAGTTCCGCATTTATCGTATTAGTTTCTCCGCCATATGGTAGCTACCACCTACTCTGGGTCGGAAAGCACATTCTTGGTGTCGAGTATTTCTATTACATGCTGGTTTGGTTTTTGAGCTGACCTTTAACGGGTGCTTGTTGCATTGTAATTGTTATCTCAAAATTGAAAAAATTGGGTTGGCTCATTACAGTGGTATTAGAGCCAAGATCTTGCCATCCTGTGAAAGTAGTCAATGATTAAATTGTCAGATGAGTGATAGAGATACCAGACACTACGTATAGAGAGAGATGACTACAGAGAAGTCTCTACTTGAGTTAATGCATGAACTGTTTACGCTAATGAAGGATCCTGACATAAAGGGGGGAATTAGAAAGATTTATGGTAAGTTTGAAAGTTGGGATAGAAAGGTGCACATATCACGTCAGAATGATCGTGAGCTTGATAAAGATACCTTGGCAAATGAGGAGTTAAGGGTAGAGCCCCATAATACTTCCCTTGACTTGCATGTAATAGGAAGTGATGAAGATCAGCTCAGTGAAAAGAACATAACAGTCTTGAGTCCTAATAAGGATTCAACCTATGAAGGTCTTGAAGCTAAGGGCTTCATAGAAGATTTCAGTAGTACTGTTGTATGGGATGAGTTTGCTAAAGAAGAGCAAGTAGAAGGAAATACTGTTGGTGCCTTTGAATCAACCCTTAACCATTGCCAAAGTGATAATGTTGGTAATGATTCCAATAGGATTGTACCACCTCGTGTTGAAGATTTGGTGATGGATAGTTTTTCTCTTGTTGCTGTCCAAACTCCTCAAGAGTTTTCACAAGAAGGAATTATGACAAGTGATCAAGGAAACCTTTCTGGTATGCATATGATTACTAAAGATGAGATCAGAAATATACCTATAGATGGTGGTTACATTGAAGGAAAGAGGAGCGAAGTTTTCAAAACAGCTAACATTGAAGATTCCTTGCTTCACTATGACTTTGGTGACTGGGATGAACGTGGGTTTGATCATCAAACTAAGCCCTTGGAGAGAAGGACTTATGAAGAAATCAGTTCAAGTGAGTTACATGGTGACCTATTCAAAGACTCAACACTCCAAGAGAAGCATGAAGAGTACTTTTCTTTTGATCAAAACAATCAACCTTTTTCCATTTGGGATCCCGGTTGGTTAACACCAAGGTATGACAAAGAACCTTTGTGGGATGAATTTCCCTTTGATCCTGACGAAGATCGAAAATCAGATTTCATTGCAAACTTTGAAGAGGCCATTGAAGAGGAAGTTGTCCTTGAAGAAGAGGAGTGTTCAAAGAAGCTCCATAATGATCTCTTTGAAGGGGTTGCAGCCACTAAAGAAGAAAATGTTTCTACGGAAACTTTCCGAACAGCGGATGATTATGATCCATTGAGCAGGTTGGATGCTGCTATAATGTTTGATCAAAAAGACAGTGATGAAGAAGAAGAGCTAGAAGACCATATGGCTCTTGAAGAGGAAAGAGTTAAAGAGGTTTACAAACACAAGTCTGATTTTTCCATTCAAGAAGCTGATTGCAAACATATAGTCAAGGAAATCATGGAGAATGATCATCTCCATGGCATTGAGCATTATCCGCATGTTGGTGGTAAAGTACAAGGATGTTGGAGCAGCATTGAGGGCAGCAAAGACAAGGGGCAAGGTTCTGATTTTCAGTTGCAGCCTATCAGCAGTTCATCATCTTTGAATTCTCATGATTGGGACAGACAATTCATGGTGTCCGTTGACAAGGAAGTGCAAGCTCTATCCCTGTTTGATCACACACATAGCTTGGTTGAAGAATTGTACTGGAAGGCTCAGCTTGAAGAGAGACAGAGAGGAGTGAAAGATGAAGTTTCTCTTCCCAATTTGCAACTAATCAAAGATTCCTTGGAGACCATGAAATTCAAGTACATATGCTTGATTGAAGATAGAAATCATGCCGTTGAATCTGCAAAGAAGACCTTCAGTGTTTTCGAAGAAAGGGAGAGTATGGTTGATGAGCTCACTTTGGAGCTTAAATCAACAAAGGACAAGTTGAAAGAAACTCAGTTGGCTCTAAGAAAGGTTGAAGACCAGTTTACTAATTCCAAACTCTTCAGGGAGCGAGAGAATGAGCAAAGAGTTGAAGAAATCAAGCAAGTAATTGGCGAGCTTGATAGTATTTGAGAGGAGTTTGATCTTGAAGGTTTCACAAGAAAATCAAAGGTTGCATGTGCAGATTTGGAACAGCAAGGTGAAAGGGATGACTTCCAAGTCTTTGACAATCCTCTCTTTGAAGTAGGAGTTGAAGCAACTTTTGCCAATCCTTTCTTTGACTTGAGAAATGAGTCATGTGGTGAAGTGACCGAGCATGAGGTCAAGTATAAACCCCAATCTATGGATGCTTTGATATCATTACTTGAGGAGGTGCCACACTTTGTGATTAATAGTCTTCCAAGGCTTTTTCATAATGAATGCATAAGTGGGTTTGAGGATGAAGTCTCTACATGGGAAGTGTTGATTCGAGGAGATTTCAACATCTTCGACACCAAGGTGTTAACAAGGCAAGACTTGGTAGCTGCTGGTAACTTCATTACAGCAGCAAGAAGCGAAGATTTTAGTCTTGTTACTCATGAAGAAGGGAAGAAAGATGGACCAGAACTTGGTGTTTGCATGCTTGTCAATCCATCCCTTTGGTTGAACAATACTTTGGCACATATTAGTCTATTTTTGGATTTGGATTTGAGGTCATTTAATATTTCATGCTCCAATGTTGTTGAAGCTTTCATGGATAGGCTTCAAAGGTTCACTAGCGGAGGCATCAATCTCTTCAGTATGCACTTGATCCTTACTAGCACTTGGGGATGTGTTGAGTTTTCTTTTCAGTATGTTGGAAATCACTTTCAGTTGGGTATCCATGCTTGGGATCCTCAATATGGGTTGATAGAGCTTATTACTTGTGGAAAGAAGAATTTTTGGAGGGATAAGGATCAAAATTTCAGTATTAATGGTGCTGTTACTTTCTTTACCAGCCCCTTGATGGTTCCATTTGTTGATGAACAAATGGATTGGAGAGAAATTTTGAGTAAGGGTCAAAGAGATGAACGATTGGTTGCTCTTGAGAGTGATCCTTGGCTAAGACAAGAGCAGATTTTGAGACTCGTGCTTGCTGATTGGAGGCAGACCAGTCACCGTACATGGGGAGTTACTCTCATTCAAGAGAGTTGGTTCATCACTTCTTGCCAAAAAGGTGGTAGTTTTCATTTGGACATTGCTCTAGTTTGTTCTCCAACCACTTGGGAGGTGTCACCTTGCAACTCGATGCTCATCTCACAATCTCACATTTGGGAATTTGTTTGGTGCTGCTGTTTTTCCTTGTGTAGGACGCTTGAATCAGATTGCACTACGCTAATCCCAGCCTTGATCAGCAACAATTATTTGTTCCTTCACACCTTTCCTACTCTCCAAATTCATCTTTTGAAGGTTTGTGATGTAAACTTTGACAGTTTACTCTCAATGTGGGTTCAGGATAGCAATCTTTCACATGCTTTGGTTCACCATTCTGAGGCTCTTGGAGTGGGAACTGTAAAAGTTTTCAGAAATCTTCGTGGTTGCATCAGAATAATTCAAGGGAGGCATAGTCGATTCATGTGGAGTCATGAGTTTGTGTTTGATGAGCTCTTGCAAAGGATTGCTTTCCTCTTTGCAAGAAGATTTAGAGAGATCACATTTGCAGTTTTGGCTGTGTTAGATACCTTGGGGAGATATGCCGAGGATTACAATTTTGAGTTGAATAGACTATCTTTTCCAATGCTCGGGTTTGTGATAAGCAGTGGCATTGTTGATTTTGAAGATTCAGAGTGTTTCGGGCACTATGGTTTCACAGTTCACTATTGTGATCAGAGTAGTGCAGCATCAGCATGGTGGGTCCTCCTTCAGACACATATGGGACCCTGGGATTGTACTTGGTTTGGTTTGGTGCAGATTGAGTTTTTCTAGAGTTGTGGTGGCATTGCTTGAGGACAAGCAATTTTGGGAAGAGCAGATTGTAATGTCCCCAATTTAGCCCTACGCTCTTCATTTGGATTTAGCCTATTTCTGGAAACTCGTAGGCTAAGCAGAAGCTCGAATCAGGGTTTCCAAACTTATTGGAGGATGTTTTCGTCTTTTTGCGGAGTCTTCTTTTGGAATTGTTGAATTTAAATTGCAGATTCCTTCTGGGTTTTCTGAGAGCTTCGCGTTGGTGGTTTCAGTTCGGCATTCTGAGCAATTACATGAATTTACTATTTTTAGTAAATTCTATTTTTAGCAGTTGACTTGTTGACTCCTAATCAGTTGGCTCCACTTTGGCAGTCAGTTCAGACGGTATGGTTGAATTTGGCTTCTAATGCTTTTCCATGGTGATATAAGCTATTTTATATTATAATGTTATAATTTAACATTATAATCCCTTGTCCTAGCATCATAAATTAATATTGTTTTAAAGAAGGGACCTTGAAGGGTATTTTCTACATGGAGGAAATATTTTAATATCTCTAAAGTCAAATATTGCTAAAGTGAGTTTGGACGCCAACTTGGGTGAGCTAAATATTTTATTTAAAAAGTGAAATTTATCACATAAAGCAAGTACGCCCATCCTGAAGGTGAAGACAAAAGACAAGTCAAAGACCTAAAGGAATCTTGGAGGTGGCACCCCTTCTTGGAGGCTTCTAGAATGGTCTTCTAAAGGTATAAATTGGAGCCTTGGGTCTTCATTTGAGCTATCTGATGAATTTGCAAAGTTATGCTGCCGGAATGGTGTTGGAATTGCTTCGAGGAATGCATACCTCCTAGCTTGGCACTTCTTCTTGCTTGAAAGACAGCAACTAGTTGAGAGGTTTAGTTGTAGTTGTTTTCCTTTCAGTTGTAGCTGGTTTTCCTTCATTTGTAGTTGAGTTATTGCATGTTTCTATCAATTTTGGAGTTGCTGGTTTGTATGGCTGTAGGTTGTTTTTACTCACAACTCAAGAAACCAAAATAATATTGTTCTGGGTACTGTTCCAATCTATTTTTCTATGTAGGGCGACCATATGTGCAAGTTTCCAGAATTTTAATTGAAGTCTATGAATTTTCTAAAGCAAATCGCCCTTGCTTGCAGGCAATATTACTTTGTAAGTGCTTTGGAAGTCGTGCAAAATAAATAGGGGACTTTGTGAGTAGTTTTTGTTATCCATCTTCATTGTCATCATCATTAGAATGTTATGCAACTGATTTCAAGTCAAATGAGTGAATATTGAGAGAGATATGAGTATTTAAGTGAGTTATGGAGTTGCCGGTTTCACCATTTTACATGCTGGTCTGTCATATCAGATTTAGGAAGGTCAAGCTTTGTGTTGGGTTTGAGTGTTAGAAGTTATAATAATCATTTGGAGAAGTTCTAACTACTTGCAGCTTGATTCTGGAGAAGAATATAATTATTTGCAGCCTTATCATCTCTTCCAAACAATACTCTTGCAGATTTCTAACTCTTGTAATGCTGTCAGTAGTACTGAACAGCTAGTTTATGTTTTACAAGTACATCTTAATATATTCCCACTATTAGTGGAAGAGGATGGCTATGCCGCCTATTTCCTTTTCATAAGCTTTCTTCATTTCCCACGACTGTGGAAGAGACTGGCCTTGCACAGTCTTTGTAGTTACTTTTCTGTTGCTCCGTCAAATGATAGCGCCTTTCCAACTTGGTTAGGAGTGCACATACTTGGCGTCGAGCTCCTTTCCAGTTCCGCATTTATCGTATTAGTTTCTCCGCCATATGGTAACTACCACCTACTCTGGGTCGGAAAGCACATTCTTGGTGTCGAGTATTTCTATTACATGCTGGTTTGGTTTTTGAGCTGACCTTTAATGGGTGCTTGTTGCATTGTAATTGTTATCTCAAAATTGAAAAAATTGGGTTGGCTCATTACATGGTCTCATGTTTTTTTTTCGTGCAAAAATCAGCACGATTTTATTCGGATTTTTTGCAGGTTTTAAATGCATTTTTTTGGCAATTTTGCAGTTTGAAACGGGAAAAATTGGGGAAAAAATCGTCCAACTTGCCGATTTTTTAAAAATTGCGATTAATCGGGATTTTTTGTAGATTTATGCTTCTATTCTCCAATCTATTCACTTATTTAGTAGTTTTGGTGAAGAAAATAAGATTTCACTATGAGGATGTGCGTCAATTACATAGTATTGAACAAAAGAACTATCAAGGACAAGTATTTGATTCCTTGAATTGATGAACTCCATGGATCTATATATTTTTTTAAATTGACTTGAGATCAAATTATCACCAAATTTGAATTTGTGAAGAACATGTAGCAAAAATAGCTTTCTATTGCCACTATGGATATTTTGAATTCTTCGTCATTTCATTTGGTCTCACCAATGCTACTGCCACCTTTTAATCATGTATGAATCACATATTTAATAAGCAGCACCAAAAATTAGTTTTAACATTTTTTGCTGATATCTTGATATATACCAAGAAATGGGAGGAATATTTGAGACACCTAGAGGAGGTACTTGGGATTTTGGAGCAACAATCCTTATATAGTATACAATCCAAATATGAATTTGGATTGACTGAAATTCTATACTTAGGACATGTTATTAGTGATCAAGGAGTTTATGTGGATCAACAAAATATCCAAGCTATCATCAATTGGCCAATTCGTAAGACATTGACACAATTAAGGGGATTTTTGTTAAGGGGATTTTTGGGTCTTTGCAGCTACTACAAAAGATTTATAAAAAGATTTTCTCAGCTAACTGACCCAGTGATTGATCTAACCAAAAAGGGAGCATTCTCTTGGAATGGCAAAGCACAACGGGTGTTTGAGTGGCTCAAGGAAGTAATGAGTACTTGCCATGTACTTGCAATACTAGATTTTTCACTTCCTTGTTACTTGAATGTGATGCATCTAGAGAAGGAATTGGAGCAATACTAATGCAAAATAAGCATCCCATTGCTTTTGAGAGTCAAAAACTAAAGGAACCAAAAAGGGTATTCTCCATTTCAGATAAAGAAATGCTCACCATCATGCACACCCTAGCAAAATTCAGGCAATACATGGTGTATGGTAAGTTCGTGTTGAAGACTAACCATAAAAATTTAAAATTCTTTCTAAACCAATGAGAGCTTAATGACTGCCAACAAAAATGGGTAAGCTCGCTCCAAGCTTACGGTTTTTAAATTGAAATATCAAAGGGAAAAAGAACATAATGGCTGATGATCTCTCTAGAATGCCAAGCACATGTTCCATTTCTAAGATTTCTAATGATTGGAAGGACTTGTTAATAGTTGAATATGCCAAAAATGTTTTTTCTAATGATATTTTGGACACAAAGTTTAGTGATGAAAGGTTTAAGGTAGTTGATGGATCATATATAAGGGAAGAATATCACATATAAGGAAAGAATCTTTTTAACTCTTGAAATCAAAGCTAAAAAAGAAAATCCTAGAAGCAGTTCATGATTATCCCCTACACCTAGGATTCTACAAGACATATAGGTGGATTAGAGAGAGGTTTTCCTAGAATGGCATGAAGGAAGAGGTGTGCAAGTATGTATGTGAATGTTTCACTTTCCAGCAAACCGAATCGGAGCAAACATTTTCAACTGGTTTGCTTCAGCCCTTACCCATTCCTAAACAAAAGTGGCAAAGTATATCTATGGACTTTATCACAAAACTTCCAAAAACACAAAGTAAGGATTGTATTTATGTGGTGGTCGATAGGTTAACAAAATATGCACACTTCTTTCATATTCAGCTGATTACAAGGCACTACAAGTAGCAATTTGTTCTTCAAAGAAATCTTCAAATTCTATGGGCTGCCAAAATCAGTTGTAAGTGATCTGATAGTTTAAGTCTAGTTTGGCAAGAATTGTTTTGATTAGCAGGCATTGCACTCACTCCAACCACTCACAAATAGATGACCAAACGAAAATAGTCAACAAATGGGGGTAAGAATATTTAAGGAATTATGTTTCAAGGCAGCAAAAGGCGTGGATCAAATTCCTCTACTTGGGGGAGTACTACTACAATACAACACACCACATGTCTATCAGTATGTCTCCTTTCAAGGCCTTGTATAGATATGATACTCTGACTTATGTTGATTTGGTAATTGCAAATAGCAAGGTACGAAGGGCCAAAGATTTGATTCAAACATCAAGACTCCTTGAAGATTCTTAATGAGCACTTGTAGCAAGCCCAAAATTAGCACAAACAATATGCCAATTATAGAAGAACCAAGAGAAGTTTTGAAATAGGAGACATGGTTTTGCTAAGACACAGCCTTACAAGTAGTCATCTATCCAAATAAGTGGAACAAAAAAGCTCAAACCACATTTTGTGGACCATATAGGATTGTATGGAGAGTTGGAGTTATGGCCTATGAACTAGAATTACCAAAAGGGTGCAAAATTCCTAATGTCTTCCATGTGTCATGCCTCAAGCAAGTAATTGGACAACACCTTGTGCCTTCTATAGTTTTAGCACCTTTGGATGATGAGGGGAAATTTATTCTTTAGTCTAAAGCTATTATGGACTTTAAGTAATGGAAGTTAAGAAACAAAAGCATTACAAAATAATTGTTGAGGTGGAAAAATCTCACAAAAGAAGATGCTACTTGGGAAGGTGTGGAAATCTTTAAGCATCCAAATTTGCATTGCTTGAGGGCAAACGATTCTAGGAAGAGAGATTTGTCATATCCCCTTTCCCAATATTGCACTAATTAGCTTGTTGCTTCATTTTTCTCTATGGTATTTCTTTGTTCTTCTTGAGATGGTGAGTACCTCTAGCTAGTGTTGAATGTGTTCTTCCACTACTCTAAGCATTTGTTGTACCTTTTGTTGGTACTCAAAGTGGTTGATTCCCAAATCCCTAAAAGTAAGCTCCTCCTAAGCACTGAAGGTGTCAAACTCAAGGCAAAAGACTTCAAATCTATGATCAAACAAGGCAACAATGGACCAAAGATGTAGCTATACAAAATAAACTTAACCCTAGACAAAACATTAAGCATACTATACCGCTACTTATTTATCACTAAGTAACTATATGTTGGTTCAAACATGCAAGGTTCCACAACTTTAGAAAGCAAATGAACTACCACATAAAGTGTCTAAGGATGTGATTTTGATGGCCGCTATTGTTGTTGTGCGCATTTAAACATGGTAGTGAATGCAATGTAATCAACACAGTACGAAATGAAGTTAAAGTTTAGTTGTTTAGTGCATTGGTGTGATGGGAGGTTGAGCATGAAGCATATGGGTGCCTATATCTAGTTGGGCAAACAAAGCCTAAAATTTTCATACAACAAAGAATGTAATAACTAGAATCCCCTTTGCAACACTAAGTATTATTGAAGACCATATCCTTTTAACTTCATACATAAGTTAGGCTCTATACATGTAGGTGAGCAAATAAACAAAATTGCAAAACATACAAATGAACATACTCAATTATCCATGAGTAATGTTACATCCCAAATTGTGACGTTACAATTTACCATCACTAGATAGAGTAAATGTGAATTCTAGAAGTGAATTAATGATGCTTGAACCTTGTTTTCAATATGAATGATGTTTCATTTGATGTTATTCTTGGTGAAATATTGCATAAAGGAGAATAGAAGGTTATTGATTTATGAATAATCTAACTTTTGAAATGTTTCATGTATCCTGCTTTGTTATGAGCATATGACTGCCGATGTCATGTCATGGTGTGCAGGTATGAAGACTAATCCTCCGGACAGAGGAGAGATATCACTCGGGGAGGAACTTGGTCGGGTAAGCAGTAACGAGTACCAAATGAGCATACACACACGTCAGTATAGGTTCTGAGAAACCAAGTCAGTTATGTTGGTCTAGATAAGTCATCCTTAGGCTTGGAGTTATGTTTACTTCTTTATGCTTTGAAAAGTGATGATTACTTATTTGTCTGACTTACTATGCTTTGACCATGATTTGGAAAAACGTGAATGGATATACGTTAAAAGGTCAAGTGAGTATGTGTATACGTGTACGCGTATCCATATGAGTATACATGTCAAATACATACATATGCTCGGCAGATGGATATGCCCATATGTACGTGACGACGTGATATACATACATTTATGCGTACACTGCATATAGAGAAATACATACTAATAATAATATTATATTATTATTCCCTGTTGACTTTACGTAAATATATATATATATATATAATAACGGGTTGCTGACTGGCTCACGATATATTTATATATTTGTTCAATATATATTTAAGTAATTAAATATTAACGATTATATATAAAATTGTTATAGTTATATTAAATATAAATATTTAAAATACTCGGGTATTTAAATATTTATGTATTAATATATTTAAAGACTATAATAGTATTTTATAATAAAATAAATAAGGGAACTATATTTTTTGTCTAAGGGATTTTCTTATATATTTATGTATAAATATATAAGGTGATTATTTAAATACATAAAGAATATATAAATAATAATATATATTTGTATATTTTATTAATAAAATGTATTAATATTAAAATTAATATTTATTTATATATAAATACATTTATATACAAATAAATATTAATGTTTAAAATTATACATTTATAAGTAAAATATACAAATGTAAATTATTAAAACAAATTTCAATTTCAAAAGAATGAAATTCGCATTTTTATGGAAGGATTAAAATTCGCATTTTACATTTACATTTGTGAAAGTATAGAAGATAGCCGTATGAATCATTTAAACTTTTCAAAATACATTTGAAAATGGAATAAACTTCATAAAAGGAAAAATTGAGAAGTCGAACTTAGGAAATGAATGAAAATATTAAAGAGAAACTCACCCGTGAAAATGGCGGAGCTCCCTGCACAGCTGGGAATGAAAGAAGACAATTTCAAAGCTTTAAACCAGAAAATAGCAACAAACTACTGAGCTGTATCGATTTGGAACTTGACCTAGAACGCAGCAAAAATATCATGGAAATTCTGACGCCTGGCAAGAAAAACGTGGCTGTAGATTTCGTTTTTGTTTCAAGTTGAAATATTCTTCGAATTGCTGGCTGTATAGGAGTCGAATCATCATGAAAGAACATGACTAAAGGGTTAGATGAATGGCAAGTATCACTTTGACTGAGTAAACATTGAAATCTGTCAAAATACATGCCCAGAAATGGGGAAATTGTTTTAACTGCAGCCTATAAATACTTCACAAACTTTCATTCGAAATCATTCTTGTGCTTTCTCATTTGTGACGTTTTGAGAGAACTTATATCTGCTCAATTCATCTTAAACAGATTGAACAATCCGAGTTTATCATTCTTATTTGAGCTTCCATAATCATTTCCTGATTTGGTTATATTATTCTGTATTGCTGAGTTTGGAAGAGACTGTGAATCTTTACCAGCAATTACCAGTTACTGTGGCCATCCCTGTTTGAGCTGTGAGTGAGCTTTATTATTGCTAAGAGAAGCCTTTCATAATTTCTGAGATCATATATCACCATTCGCTGAGAGAACATCCCCTATTATTATCTTCACCAATTCTGAGTACACAGTAAGAAGTTGAGATTACTTTTCATTTGTAGCAAAGTGGTTAATTTCTGAGAAAGAATTTGAGACTGGTCTGAGAGTTCTGGAAGTCTTTTGGCTGGAGGCTATAGGTGTAGCAAATTCTCACTAGATCAACACCGGTGGAAAGCTCTTGCCAGGCATGTTAACTCTTTTACTTTTTTATGAAGTTGCTATTCTTCTTTGGTCTAGAAGAGTTTATAAATAAAAGTCCACTTTCATTGAAACATAATAGGGAAGGAAGGTCGTTCTTTATGGTATACTTGGAAAGGATTTCTAAAAGGATTGCCTTAATTATAGAAGTATTGTTGAACCATTAAACAAGTGGAAAATTTGTGAAATAGGAAGGCTAACGCATGTTTTATACTATTAACTCTTGCATTAATTAGTAAACGGATTTATTGTTCCGTTGAAGAGTAAATTATATTAATTAGTAGACGGATTTACTGATCTATTGAAGAGTAAATTACAATTATTTGTATTGACTCCATATAAGGAGTGTATGTTTGCATATAGCTATTTAAATACTAAGGAATGAAATGAGGGTATTTAATAAGTTACCGATCACAACTAGTTGAAGATTAACTTAGTCAAGTTATTAAAAGCTCCTAGGATGAGAAAGTCCCGTATAAGGGAGATAGTTGTGAGTAATTGTTAATTTGTTTTCCTTTCTAGTAGTTAACTTGAAGTAGGACGTCTAGGGTACGTACTACCCCGATAGACCAACCTACGCGTAGTGTAAGAATGCCTTAATGCAAATCGGCCCTGAGTAGTGCATATGATAAATGACCTTCATTCGAAGTACCGAATGATAATACTTTGGCCAAAGTAGTGAAATGTACAACATTCACTTAGGTGTGAAATAGTTGAGACTACACTGTCAGTTCATTGTGTTCCTGAAGTACATACTAGTTCAAGAGATGCCGTATGCACAAGACCTAGTTATGTAGGTACACAACACTATGCTCAGTTGGTAATCGTTAAAGGATACCCTACCAATCTCTTCTTCGAAGGGAGGGCCGTTCATTGCAAAATGATCGTGCGGGGGACCGCATTATAAGTCCGTGGTTGGCGGAAAAGCGCCCGAGTGATGTTTCTCCTCCTCAGCAAGCGGCCGATGTACCAAGATTTGAAAGGACGGATTCCTGGACCTTCTTACTACTATTTGTTCTAAAGCTCATTGGAGCTATGTTAGTTAAGGTACGTAATCTTGTTTCATGTACTTGTGAAGTTATTATATTGAAATGGAATCTTTGTTGTATATTAATATGGCAACTTGTTCATGTTTTGTCAATAAAGAAAAAGAAAGATTCTATTGCAATGACATGATTAACATGTTTACATACTTGTAGGATGTAAATTATGAAAATTTTAATTTTACCGAAGGGTCGGGTTACAAGTAAACCATATATTCCTTGTATTAATCTGAAAAGATACCTGGCAAAAGCTTTACAAGGATTTTACAGCCATCTAAATGACAAACTAATCAGAAGTAACACCTAAATCACAAACTATGATTGGGAAGATAAATGAAATCTTTAGAAATATACTGGAGATATTCACCAAATGTTAGATTTGCACATTTTACTCATTCTTCTAGGATTATAATATTGTATTACACATTTGGGACAAAACCTCGAACATTGCAATGCAAAACGCCTTAAACTCTTTGCTAGAGATGAACTCTAATAGCGTAGAAACCTCTTCCTCTTGTCTTTTCTCTATAACCTATTTTCCCTTTTTTCTGAAATTAAAGTTTGAAAGAATATACCACTCAATCATCAATGAGCAGCCTCATGAGAAGAATCATAGTCACCCACAATTGCAAAGGTCGTCCATAACTTTGACATTATCAACCTTACATTTTGGTACAAAAAACATGCTCCAATGAGGTTTATAGGTACCTAGAGATGTGTAAAATCCATCTTTCATTGAATCACATCCTTCCCAAGTCATTAATGGTGTCCTAAATCGTACAAAGAAGTAGATGACCCTCATTTCCATCTCTTGCAAGAATTCGATGAATAGCACATTGCAACTTTGATGTGCATGAGAAGATAAATCCCATTAAATCTACAAGATTGATCAAGAATTGGTGCAAAGATCCTTGGGGCTGAAAATCACCTACCTCATCAGTGGCAGCATGGCTGCCCTCATCGTCCATTGTTGGTTTTGCAATTGAATTTGTGCCCTCATGATTAAACAATGTTTTTTGAGTAGCAAAATTGGATTGGCTGGTTGTAGGGTCAAATTTGGTTATTAATGGCATTTTGCGGAGGATCCAGAGAGTGGAGGAAGTGATCTAGAAGGACTACAAAAGTTTGAAGTGGAGCAGGATGTGAGAATGGGGGCTGCAAGATTTTGATGTGGGATTGGAAGTCGAAATTGGACATTAGAAGAAGGTCCAAAAGTCCCTTAGAACTCTGCGAAACAAGATAAAGAAATGGATGAAGTGCACAAGTGAAAGTGTGGGAAAAGGTCAAGATAGGATGTCCAAGTGGGAAATATGGACATTTAGAGGTCAAGTTGAAGTCCACATGGGAAGAAATAAAAGGAAAAAGACAATTGGAGCATTGTGGGAATCAAATGTGGAAGTGGGTGTGGAGGCCAAACATTGGAGTGAAGTCTGGATGCTTAGGGAAGTCTACATGGAAGATTGGAGGAAGAAATTGCAAGGAAAGAGAGGAGAACCAAAGGTTATGGACATTCAAAGGTGGGAAAGACTTCCACAAGGATGAGTGGGAATGATGTGGGGAAAACTTGTGAAACAAGATGAGGGAAGTGGATGAAGAGAAGGTGGAAGAAATGTCTAGATCCACATCGAGATCTTGCAAACAACAAACAAGAAGGGAAATGGAAAGGACAAAGAAAGTAGAAAGACAATATGGAACTTTCATGTGGGACTAGATGCTAGAATAGGATATGGATAGGCAAGAAGATGTCTGGTAGTCCAATAAAAGTCCACAATATTATGAAAGCAATGGGAAATGACAAAAACACTCTCAAACTTAGGATTTTATCAGATTCTTACAACTTCTAACACATGATAGGGTTATGGAGGGTGTTGAGGTACAACACTTAGGCACATTTGACAAAGAGAACCCATTTGAAAGTTTCTCAAATTGGTTATAACAAATGGGCATACCAAGCAAGATGCACAAAAGGAAGTTGGACAAAGGAAAATTTGAACACAGTCAAATGGGGTGCCAACAACTTCCAAGAAGAGCTAATGGATGGTGGAAGATTCCTTGGTAGCAGTTGAATGGATTGATCATGACCATTTTTTTGGGGGGGAGGAGGGGGAGAGTCTTGTTGGTGTACGTTTTATCATCCACCGAACACACAGAATAAAATGTCCAGAGACACTCTATCCTCTCTTGAAAAACCACCGCGTATGCTAAGATTGCGAGAAGATCATATGGCTATTCCAAGGTTTCTTTTGTCAGGTCTTGACGTGTGGATAAGCTCAATGGGCGTTGTGATTTGCTAGTAATAAACAAGGGGACTTACGTTAAAGAAATTTTCACAAGTTTGGGACTTAGGCGGATTTATCATTAAAGGCTTTTCAATTAGGACTTCAATTTGGATCTCAAAAAAAATGGCAAAAAGATAAGTGTTTAGGGGATCTATTATATGCCTAAGAATTTAAGAGACAGTAAAGATTCGGTGAAAGGGATAACCGCACTTTGTTTCGCCTCCTGTTGGAAAGCTTACGCAAAGTGGGTGCAATCTTCAAGGGGTGTGATAATGATTTTCAAGCCTCGAATGAGACTGAAGTTAAGCTTCCACAATTATAAGCTCAGGCTAACTTTATGCATCGAATGCAAATCATCCATTCGAAGAAAGTATGAGCAATATTTCACCATTGAGTCTAAACGAAAAATCTCTCATTCACTTAACCAATACTCAAAAGTAAATTCTACTTAACTTAATTCTAACTTTAATCTATGGCGGAAGAAGATATGCAACCTCGCTTACTACTTGACAATAAAAGTTATTCAAAGCAAATCATGCATAAGAGCTTTTATTATTGGAAATAGTCTCAATGCAACAATTTCATACACTGTCTCCACACAAATGAAAGTGAGAGATCACCAGTTTAAATAGAGTTTCAAAAAATCAAATGAAGGGCCGAGATTAAAACAATATCGACGGCCAAGATTATTACAACTCAACCCTAATTAGGGTTGCCCAAAATAACATCAGTTATCAATCAGTAAACAATCTGTAATAGGCAGTGAAGTGGCCGTTGGAGCTATCATCAAGGAGAGGCGCCCCTATCTGCTTGGTCAACATTGCGCTTGATGAATCTGGACACGACCGCGACAACCTCCTCCATCATGACGGGCGGCAGCATGCTAATCCGGAATTCCAGTCCATCCAAGTCCTCAACACATTTGGCGAAGGTGCTTGCCCAATCTGCCTCCTGCTTCACAAAATCATTCCGGATGGCCAAGAGACTCACCACTCTCGCAAAATCCTGTCTCAGAAGTGGTCCAGTAGCCAAGAAGAAAACCTCCTGAACCTTACGTTTCAACCTCTCCAGCTGCATGTCAATTCCCAGACAATCTCACAGTCAAACACCTCTGCAGCTGTCATATAAATTTTCTCCCGGATTTCTTTGACCTGCTCTTCAACTCTGAACCCATCCACTTTTGCCCTCTCCAGAACCTCTTTTCGTATAGTCACTGCCCAAAACCAATGGTGAAAATCATATGCTGCTCCTGCAACAATCACCCTTTTTTCAACCAACTCTTCCCTTGGGATGCCCTTCAGGAACCTAAGGCATGGAATAAGCCTTTCTTGAATATTTGGAAGATTGTCCCAAATTTCCGCCATATCAACAAGTCTAGAAAGAAAAGAAGAAGTTTTCCCATAGGCAAGTGCCAGTTTCTCCATGAACGAGGCTGCTTCAGTTCTCTCGTTTATCATCCATTCCTGAGCCTCCTTGGCCGTGACCATCCCGTGCTCCACATCCTTGGCTATTTCCTGTGTGGGATTAAGGAGAGGAGGAGCTACTGCATCACCCTGATTGAGTGGTTGGGTCAGATGCCGTATGTACTCCTTCAGGCGTTCAACTTCCCTTTTATACTCTTTCTTTTTCGCCACTTCTTTTTCCAGTCTCGCCTTGACAGTTGAGATGGAATTATCTAGTTCCTCCACTTCCTGACCTTTTGTGGTGGGGCCAAGATCTATGGTGGTTATGGCGTACTCTTGAGGAGTGATCTCATCCTGTGGCTTGTCCACTGTCGGTACTGCGATGTGTATGGAACGACTGCCTACCTCATCCCGTTGAATGGTGGAAAATTTCTTGGCCGGCTTCTTAATTGCAACCCGTTCCAACCTTGCCAAGAAGTCTGCAATATCATGCTCTTCTTGGGCTTCTTCTGGCGCCTGAATCTTCATCCTTTCTATCAGCCAATCCGGAATGGTAGGCTACTCAATGCCATCTTCCTCGTGAACGTTCTCTTCATTGGGAACATCCAAGACTTCTCTAAGGGCGGAAATCATTCCCTCTTCGAAGTCATCATCTTGGACTTCCTTCTCGTTATCTGAACCTAATATTTCTGTGTCATGTCCCCGAGTTGGAGGTATGGTGATTTAATTAAATTATTTAATTAAGTTGTCCAAATTATTGATAATTTATGAGGATAGCTTAATTGATGATTTAATTAAATCAAGAGATGTTATTAAATTAATTATTTATTAAGTTATTCCCATAAAATAAAATATCAAAAGGGATGACTTATTATTTAATTAATTTAATAATAAAAAGTGACTTAAGTGACTTAGTAATAAAATAATAAAGTAATAAAGTCACTTAAGGAATATTTCTGGAATCTTCTAGAAGTCTCTTGGTGATGAGGTTGAAAAAGTATAAAAAGAGGCTTGGGCTATGCATTTGGACATCTTGAGTTGCAAACACTTTTCTACTACACTGCTGAAGCTGAATGCTTAGCTTATTGTTTTCCAGTCTTCGTTTGTGAAAGACCAAACCTAGCTGGTTAAGTGCCAATTTCGGTTGTGCAACACCAACCCTAGTTGGATAGTGGAGGAAGATACTTCAGTCTTTCTCATTGGACTTATTGCAATCATTGGAGGTCATTTTTGGAGAGGTTTATGAGATATTTTGAAGTCTGCAATTTTGTTTCAGTCTGCAGATCAGCCATGAGAGAAATTACATTTTCATTCGTTGCTCTTCAATAAGGAGATATAATTTTGTGGGCACTTGAGGGATTGCTTCCTTTGGTGTTGGCAATCATTTTCATAACAAATTCGAGGAGCTTAGAGGCTGTATTTATTTTCTAAAGAGTTGCCAGGCAAGAACAGGGGCGGCTGCTGTAGGTGAAGATTGTGCATCATTGAAGATTGTTTTGAAAATACCAAGTTGCCATTTCATCATCGATTTCCTTCAGCATATTATTACCAGGTTCCTTTATGTATTTGCATGCTTTGCATTGTCATATTAGATTATTTTAGTCGCTGCCTTCCTGCAGCTGTAGGTGCATATTCTATATCATATTTGTAATAGCATTATTCATTCCATTGTAAGCCAAGAGTCTTGGCATTGCATTTTGAGTAGTTGCAATCATCATATCAACATTGTATAACAGCCTTGTATTTGGATTTGCACTTAATGAAGGAGTTATAAGGTTGTATGACAAATGTTTGACAAATTGCCTCTGGCTGTAGCTTTCATTCCCTCATGCTAGTTTGCATACTAAATGTTTGTAGAAATGTCATAGTGTTGTAGATGGTTATTGGCATTAGGTAAATTACATGAGAGGTGTTTGTAAAAATGTTTCTTCTATGTAATTACATTTCTCTCAATTAGTATGTATGCCAAGTGTTTGTGAAAATACCTCTTGGCTGTAGGTGTGCATTTGCATTTAGAAATTCATTTATATGCACTTGAAAACACAAAAAGAGTTGCATCTTCATTTTAGAACTTTGAATACATATCTTAGAAGTTATTTCCAAGCATTTGAACAACATTTGCATCCATCAAATCAAAGACAAAGCAATCTGAAATCAATTACCAGCAAATTGAAGATTGCATACAAAGTGTTTGTCAAAATTCCAAAGGCAGAAAATCAGTGTTTTTGGATCAGATTTGGCAAGGCATTGTACATTCTGTGCCCGTATGAGATGAGGGCTCCTCATCATCCAGCTGAATAGGCTCATTGTTCTCCTCTTGGACCGCAGAAGCTCCAATTATTTCAACCAAGGATTCCTCTGCGGTGGCCACCAATTCATCAACATTCCGAGATGCCGCGGAGCGAGATGGTTCTCCCCTCTGTCTTTTCTGAACAGGCTCTATACTTGGAACTACTTCCTTCCTCTTCTCTCCAATCTCAGCCAAATCCTGATGGGATGCGCCAGCATTGGAGGAATACGATTCTGTCTCGCTTAGTAAATCATACATGAGCGTTATTCTTTTTTGTCTCATCTCCTGAACATGATGGTCAACCCACCATTGAGAGTACTTGGTCACTGGTCTCATCAAGGTTGCTAAGTCTAAGTGCTCAAGCTCTGACCACCTTACGGGAGGAAGAGGTCGGCTTTCCTCGAAGCGTGGCTGGATGTAGTTCCCATCGTCCTGCAACTGATCAGGCACCCGACAAAGTTCAATCGCCCTCATGAAGTCTACAGGCATTCTGGACCATAATCTCCTTCTGACCTCATATTCATCAGCAGCGTTTGCCCAGAAGTCCTCCAGTTCAACCCTGTGCTTGTACCTTCTCCCATCCACTGTCCGGATGTGATGATGTGGGTCAAAATTGGCCCTGGACTTGTAGGCTGTGAATGGGTACCACTAGATCTTCAGCCTGACATTCTCAGCTGCTTGCGCTGATGGATAGGATTCTAACATATTCCCGATGAAAAATGGGAATGTAACAGCCACCTTTTTAGTTGGCCTCTGGATGTTTTGGTACTCTTCTAGCTGCCTCAAGACTTCAATTAGGATCATCCGATTTGTCGGATAGATCGGCAACTTATAGGGATTTTCAGTAAATCCCTGGATCCTGACATATGTAAATTTTGGAAATTGGATGAACCAGGATCTGTATTTACTGATCAAACTCTTCGCCTCACGACTCAGCCTTTGATGCACTCCTCCTTGAAGTGTTCTGGTAATATGCATTAAGAAGGCATCATGCACCCTTCTGAAATGAGACTTCTCCCTTAGCTGGAGTTGTGGGTAGCAATCATAAGGTCTGAGTTCATTTTCTCAGTTGCCCACTTTGCCTTTACAAACTAATCCTGAGTATTTATATGACCTAGCCAACAGGTAGACAATATACGAGCTCATGTGAAAAGACTTAGTCTCTTCCAAATTGACCAACTGCTCGTGAAGATTGTTACTTATCATTTGAGACCAATTGAACATTTTTACGCCAGAAGTGATTTCATCTATGAAGTAGTACATCCAATTTTCAAAAAATGCTCCTTGAGGGTTGCCAGCTATTCTGTTTAGCATCAAAATGATGTCCCCATAATCCTCTTTTAAGTCTGTTCGGCGTGGTCTCTTAGGCATCTTCTTTATAGACATTTTAGGCTTCTCCAGCCATGCCTTGTTAACATTTGTAGCGCATAAGTCTGACTGGCTGTCATACAAACGCTTAGCCTCCTCCTTGGTCTTGTAGACAGTACGAGAATGTGCTGGGATGCCAAAGGTTTCTTGAATTGCTACCTTGCCCAAGTGTGCCAAAATTCTGCCATCAGGTGCAATGATCTGTCTTGTCTGAGCATTGTAGTGGATGGCACATTCTACCATCAATTCAGCAAAATCCATCGCAGGTGGGAATCCAGCTGCCTAAAATATTCCATTTCTCACCATTCTTCTGGCAATTGGTGTTGGAAGTCCGTTCTGTCCATATACTCTTTTCTTGAACTCTTCGAAGTCGACATGTTCCAGATCGGTGTCTGCAACATTTTTCCAATTTGAATTTATTTTAGATTCTCGCTGGACACCTTTGCTGGCGAACTTCATTGCTGCCTTCTTTGATGATTCGCCCACCGTGGTCATCAACCTGCAGTAAAAATACTAACATTAATACGGAGACTTTTTAAAATAATTCGCGCCTTGTGTTTGAATATTTTACTTTCAGCCCATTAAATAAGTTTGAAAGTAAATGGATCAAGTTGAAATTTTAGCCAGAACTTAACCAACATGAAAGAGACAGAAGAAGAATGGCGAACTTATTCAATTGAACTTCAACCCTCAGTAAAAGACTTCTGGCTGCAAATCAGATTTAAACTTTGAGGATTTAATCAAAAAGCAAGTGATGAAGTGCGCCCCTCTTGCACAAAAATTCGACTTTCAGCAAATAAATCTTTTCACTTCTCAAGAAAAATTCTTCTCCAGCATAAAATTACTTCTTCCTCTGGGAAATTCAATCTTGCCTGCTAAAAAATTGTTTGCCTTAGAATTTCGAGAGAGATTCAACTTTTCTTCAGCTAAGTTTGTGAAAAATGAGTTGTCGAAACTCATTATAATGCTGAAGATCTTGATTTGTTTTAGCAACTGCCTTCTTCTCTCTCGATCTCGATTTGTTTTCTTTTGTTTAAACAGGCAAGTTTCCTTTATTTTTCGAAAAGAATCCATATCGAGCTTATCCAGGGAAATCTCTCTGATTTTCAAAAATTCGATTTTTGCTTAAATGTTTATCTTTAATTCTTGAATTTTTTAAAATAAACATTAAATGTCTAATTAAATTCGATTTTCCAAGTTTAAATTCATGGCGAATTTAATTTTGCCCATTGGATTTTATCTTTGCCTGGCGCGATTTATTTTCCTCCGATATACGTCTGGCGAATTTAATTAAAATATTAAAATATTTTAATTTATTTCCAACCCGTTCGTTTTGGACCCATGGCTATTTCGATTTTCTCTCCATTTTCTTTGGCTAAAAGTTTATTTTCCAGTTTTATTCTAATTTTTGTCTAGCCAAGTCAAAATTCTAGCCATTCCGTCGATAAATGTTATGCTAGATCTTCATTTTGAATTGCGTCAGGCCAATTTTCTTATGCCAAAATCAATTTTTCTCTTGCTCGGATGAATTTCTCTAGGCGAAGCCTTTGTCTGGATGTCTTCATTAGGCGAATTTCTATGATACTTGACAAAATTTCAACCCTCTTAGCCAGGGGAGAACTTTCCTACCTCTTCGCCTTGTGCATTTTTCTCTGTATACTTGGCCAATTTTGTCAAATTTTCTCCAGACATCCAAACTTTAGGCGAATTTTTAAATCCCTCTTCATTTCATGCTAGGCGAAGTTCATTTTTTCTTTGCCATGTCCCAAGCGGACCTTCCAAGGTTTTTTTATCTTTCCTCAAGGTATGGCGGACTTTCCACTAGGCTTGCCTCTCATTCTTGGCCAACATTCACACTTCTCCTCTTGAACATGTTAAAATACTTAGCCAAAATTCAATTTTCCTTCCTTTTAGGCCTCTATACTTAGGCAAATTTTCGGATTTTCCTTTACTAGGCCTCAAACATTGGCAAAAATTTTAATTTTTTATCCTTATAGGCCATGGCAGACTTTCCACTTGTTATGCCAAGGTGTGGCGGAGTTTCCAAGGTTTTTTGCCAAGCTCCTCAAGGCTTGGGCGGACTTCAAAGGCCTCTTGCCAAGGTGTGGCGGACTTTGCAAGGCCTTAGACATTTTCCAACAAGGTTAGGCGGACTTTGAACATGTCTTGCCAAAGCCAAGGCGGACTTTCCCAACTCTTAGCCATCCTTTCTTCCATTGCTGGGCGGACTTTGGATGATCCTTGCCAAGTCTAGGCGGACTTTGGTCAAGGCTTGCCATTCTTCCCCTTTAGGCATGGCGGACTTTCCATGGTCCTTGCCATTCTTCCTTCCGTCCCACATTTTAAGGGCCAACTTTATGATGGCTAATCCTTCCTTCATGATGGTGAACTCTCCAATGGCTGAACATATTCCTTTGAAGGCGAATTTTCCAAATTTCATCATGAACTTCATGCCTTTTTGGTTGCTTTTTTTTGTGATTTTCCTCTCAGATCTGACTGATTTTCAAAGATTTTTCCAGAATTTGATGCTTTTCCTGATTTTTCGATTTTCTCTTTGATTTTTCAATGATTTTTCGATTTTTTGGTTGATTTTTGGATCTAAAGATGGAAAGTTGACTCGCTGACCAGGGTTGACTTTCTAAAAATAGAAAAAACAAAATCCCTAAAAAATAGGGAACCCCGTTTGGTCCAAAAATGCCAAAAATGAAAAAACGAAAAAGCAAAAAAGCAGATTCCCTAAAAAATAGGAAGTGTCAGAAATGGCCGAAAGCACAGGCGATCTTCGTTTCCCGGGCCTTCTGAGCACTCCTATGACGTTTATGCACTGATTCAAGCATGGATTATTGACTTGGCTCGGATGACTCTCAGAAAACTGACTTGAAACTCTGAACAAGGTGACCTCATGAAACTGTTGCAAGGAGACAAAACCCTAAAAACTAGCAGATTACTGGGGGTCCCCATTTGCAATGGGGCGATGTGTGAAAAGGTCACAACAAGTCCTTTTGGCATTTCCCCCAAAATTCCTTTTGGATCTCGTCATGCAAGAATTATTGATTTGTTCCCTTCCAATGACAATAAATGAGCAAAACCCCTATTTACACCCTTGTTAAGTACTTTTTTCATTTGGTGAGAGCTTACCATCTATGGCACTTTGCATGCAACCCCCTTACCCTCAAATTGAAAATGCATGAATAGCTCCTAAAATTTCATCTCAATTGTTCCTAACGTAGTGAGCCATTGGACTACTAAAACAATGTCTACTTGAGCCATGGGTATAACATACATAGGAAAATAAAGCATGTAGTCTTCCATGGTGAGTTTAATACTGTGGCATTTCCCCAAACAACTAGATGTATCTGCATTTGTAATCATAACCTGAAATTCTAGGTTGGGTAAATGAAACAGTTCAATCATGTTGCCAACTTATGTTGGAAAAGTTATGAGAACTCCTTGAGTCAATTAATATTGTTACCTTTTTTTTTAAGGAAACCTGGTATCTTAAGGGTTTACAAGGTGCTAACACTTAATAGTGCATGGCTAGAGATGGTTGGACATCTTTTGAGTCTTCCACAACCACTACTGTCCCTTCTCATCCTTTTCATCATTGGTGCCCTCAATTTAGAACAACCTCTTCTCAGCATATTTATTTCCTCTAATATATTTTCTATCACAATTAAAACATAACACTTTGGCCCTTTTTACTTCAATTTGTTGAGGAGTCAATCTTGTAGGTTGAAGAAATGACATTGCAAGAGTCTTCCCATCTTTGTTGCTAGAGAATTCCTCCCTTCTAGGAACTAAAAAAAAAAATCTCTAGCCTACATGCGATGATCAATGACTTAGACATAAAACTCGAATTAAACATGTGTAACTCATGTTGGATGTGATCCTTGAGCCCATCAAGAAACATGTCATTCAAATCTTCATCTAGATGGTTTTTCCCACTCACAATGATAGATTATGGAACTGCTAAATATAATCCTTGACAAATCATATTTGATGCAATTTTGCTAATCAATTGAAGAAGTTCTTTGCCAAAATAGTTTGAATACAATTCATCAATAAAAACTGACCAATTGGCACTAAGATCCTTATTCTCCATACAAAGCTATCATTACCAACTAAATTGCTTTGGTTTTAAATATAAGGAAGCCATTGTCACCTTCTATCTCAATGGAATTTTGTTTATATCAAAAAATTCTCCATTTGGTTAATCCATGTGACCGGATCTTTACCATCAAACTTATGCATATCCACCTTCGATAGCAAGTTACGAGATCCAAAATGAGTGCTATCATTTGGATTGGGTTTGGTTTGTTCAAACTAGCATTTGGATTGGAATTGGCATGTTCTATAATGTCTCGAAACTGATCTTTTTGAAATTTTTGCAAATGTTCAATGAAATGCATAAATTCTTTCACTTTTTGATCACTCGGATCCCAATGTGGGCAAGGTGAAAGCACACATGATTGGGACACAAACTTAGTAGCAGCAAGCCACACTATTCTACAATGTTGCAATGCTAGAAAGAAAAGATAATTAATAGTGTCTTGGCAGCATAACCATCCAAACTTACAAATTCAAGCTAATTTGGCAATGAACTATGAATGATTACAATTTTAAAAGATAAGCAGTGAGTTCTTCAATATTCAAATCAAGGAATTATGACAAACAAGTGACCAACAATCTGAAAGTAGATATTTCGTCAAACAGTTGGAATGTAAACTGAAAACACAAAATGTAAAATACCTGAATTGAGTTGATATAATTTTGAGAGTACAAATGAAAAGTGAACAAGTGTTGCAAACTAATCCAAAACCTAATTTACATATTCACTTGAATGATTTGTAGATGAACTGCAATACTGGAACAACATATATTAGACAAGTGATTCCCAGAATTAATAAGGCAGTTATACGGAGCACAATCTTCACATATCACTATGATTTAACAACTTCTGCAGAATGAAATAATAATCAAATACCAAGATAGATGCCAATTCCAAGGAATTTTACTGCCAAACTCTATTACCAATGATGATATGGTAATCAGCTTATAATGTATGATGTAAACAACATAGTATTCAACTACAAATTTTGAATCTAAGTACCTATTGAATTTGCTTATATAAATGATGGTAAGAGCAGTACAAGCGAACTTTACTAGGCTGCAATTAGTATTTGACTGCAGCAAAGATGACTCAAATGTTGTCAGTAAATGTTCCCCAAAGGCTACAGAAAGCTTGCTGTGATTTCCTTTCTTATGTGGTGTTGTTGGAATAACGATGGCAAGGCCTGCAGGAATCATTAGAATTCCTCTAAAGACAATGCAACGTCCAAAAAGAAAGCTGCAAACAGAATTTATAAATCACAATTCTTCCAAAATAGTTGCAATTACTCTACTCTCTTTGAGCTATAGTTGGTAGGATCCACAAGAAATTTCCTTTGTTTAATTCAAACTTTCCTATCTGATTTACTGGCATAGACTTATGTTTGGCATTACAAATTACAAAGAGGAACGGCATCAAACTTAGCTATCAGAAATTGTTCCCACCTGAAACCTGGCGACTTTCTAAATGCTGCAGCCAAAGTTCAAAAAATAGCAGAGAAATTTTTTAAAGAATCCTTTTCAATAATTTAGGCCTTTCAAAAAGGTATGGTGGCGCTCCTAAATGTAAGACAGCCTTTCATCAAAAGAATAAAATAATATTCTTCAAGAACATTGGGTACGACCTAGTAGGATATGGCCAATAACAATAATTAAAAGTAAAGATTTTAAAATCACTAAATCTCAAATAACATATATATATATATATATATCTGATATCAAACAAAATCTAGACCAATACAGCCCAAAAATAACTAGAAATGGAAACCACAAACCAACTAAAACCTAGAAATACTTCGCTCTTCAGCACAAATCAATAAATCTTCAATATGCTTCTGAATTAATCTTTCTATACTATGTAATCCCTGGATGGAATTGCCTTTGTTGGATATGAGGGTTTTCAACCCCAAATTCAATCTAAAAGACAAGGGGGTTTTTGTCCTCTGATTTTGTTACCAAGAGGGTTTTCGTCCTCCAAAAGATGAACACCAAATGCTCAATCTTCAAGAAAGGGGTTTTTGGCAACAAACAATGGATGATTTTCCTCAAGCCTGACTCCTCTTATAATCACATATTTGCTATTTTTAGCCTCCAAGATGTCTTTAGAAATTATTTTTTCTTTTTTAATAATTTGCCCCCTTTTTCAAAAAAACACTTTATAAAATCACTTTTAGGTACTTTATAATTTAATAATAAAATATAAGTTGCCTTTTTTATAAAATTAAAATTACTTTTTGGGCAACTTAAGTTAAATTATTAAATTATTTCCTTAGTTCAAAAAAGAGGATATGACATGTTCGAACTAGCATTTGGATTGGGATTGGCTTGTTCAAACAATCCATCTTGATCGATTAGAACATGGGGTTGTGCCTTCGGTTGTGAGTTAGATGTCTTTTGGATAGAGTCTTGGAGTTGGAACATTATTTCCTTGATGCTAGCCATTTCTCTTTTCATTTGAGACTTGATACTAGCCATTTCTCCTTTCATTTCAAACTACATATTTTGCATACCTTCTTCCAGCTAGTGCACTTTTTCATCTATTGAAGACCACAACAAATATCAAGTTCCACCTAATCCTTACTTTGAATCTATATACTATTTGTTAGAATTTTTTTCCGTATGTCGAAATTCTGCTTCAGCCTCTAGTTTGTGGCCCCATTATGATGCTACCAAAATATTTTTGACAATAACTTATTCAAAACAAATCAAAATAAGCTGAAATTTTTACTATAACTTAATTTTTTCCTAAATCTTCCTTTCCTAGAAGTATCTCCAAGAAATTTTTTTGATTTGTGTCCTTGGAAGAAATTTGGTTAAAATACCAATTTCACAATAACTTCTTCAAATCGGCTAGAAAATGACCTCAAATTTGGACTAGAGCAGCTTCAATGTCCTTGATCAACCCTCTAAATTTCACAAAAAAATTGCTTAATTGAAATATGCATTTCAAATGACCTCAAATTTGGACTAGAGCAGACTCAATGTCCTTGACCAACCCTTCAAATTTCGAAAACATATCGCCAAATTGAAACATATGCTTCACAACTTGACCTCCTAAATCAAAAAAAAATTTGCCTTGTTTCTTGCCTTTTGGATGCCAAGATCATGCTCTAATACCACTTGAAATAAAATACCTTGGAAAGAGAAGAATCTAACAAAAAGTATGCTGCAAATACATGATAATGTTTGATAATAATAAGCCACTTTGAGGCAGCAAACTTCCAAAAAGTCTTCAACAATAACAAAATTCACAATATGATGATTATAGATTAACCACTAGCTCTTATGTATACTATATTTATGCCTCGAATGCCACCCAAGACAACCTAACTACCTCTATAATACTATATAAATGATCATATAACTTAATTAAGGGTTATACTATCCACAAGTTGGCTACACATAACTCGATACAATTAATGGGTCAAAGATGTAGCACATGTAGAGATGAGGCTATGGTGGATGATTTAAGTATGAATCTCAGCCGTTTTTTCCTATGGAAAAAAAAGAAATGACTTTGATCCCAAATAAAAGATGAACAAAGCCATATCCCAATTCCTAGGAGAAAGTTTTAAATATTTGCACGATGATGAACACTTCAAAGAAAAGTACATGGATGAAGAGACATTGAAAAATTGGTAACATGAGTGAAGAAAATCAAAACACCCTATCGTAGCAATGCCTATACACTCACATAGTAGGGTTGCCATGGCAAGTTCTACTAGCCAACAGGGTGTCTCTAAAAGTAACAAGGGTCCTTGCTTCTTGTTGCCATTGTACATTTCTCACAAATTGATCAAGGAAACCTCCCCCACAAATAGAGGAGGAACATTGGTCCTGCACGGTGTTTACCACCTCTAACCAATTTGCCTTGATAAATCTTAGAGAACAAATTGAAAGGCCAATTTCATAGCAACACTAAGTGGTATGCCAAAGACAAATGAGAATTGTTTCATCAATTTTGAGTTCTTAAGTTTTTGGAAACCAAAGGCCTCACAATTGGGAGATGCAAACCAAATCATGTATTCTGTAATTCAATTAGGTTGATATAATCAGACTTACTTTGTTGTTTGTATGATCAATAAAGCATTCTAACATATTCTTGCATTCACTTCATGAAGCAAGATTAGCAAACAGACGTGCAGAGGTTGAACACAGACAGCAAACAATTGCAGGAACGACCAAGGATAATTCAGACATCCTAGGGTCCACAGGTGATGTGGACATAATTTACAACAGCGTAATCAGCAGGTGCCAAATATGTTACTTGCCGAATTCATTCAATGCACTAGGTGAAATGCAGACATATTAGGCACATGCCAAATCCACCCCACATAAGAGAAAAAATAATGGTGGGAATCCTAAATGGAATCCAAAAGGTTTCTTCTTTTATCTCTTGTGGGAAAAGGTGTTTGGAGTCACTGTCTCATTCAATTAATCACAGATTTGTATAAATATTTAATAAAGCCCCTGGGATCATGTATTTCTTATTTTGGTGTTGTAGGATATGCATATAACTGAATAGACCAGTGAAGCATGTTGTTTGAGCTAATTGTCTGGGAAAGGCAAGCTTTAAGAGCAATGCAGCAGTGCTGCGAAATTCCCATTGCATCTTGGAGGGCTTGCAAGTTGTGCATGATGATACTATAGATGAGGAGGTACAACCCTATTATGTTGAAGATTTTCCACATTAGGTTACTCCCAGGTAAATTCTTGTATTGCTCATCTCTTTTGTATATTGTGTTCATTCATTTAACCCTTGTATGCAACTACTGCATCAGTTTTCAGCAATTAAGGCATCACAATTTAAAGGATAAATTCTATATTTAAAACAAAGTACTTTAGGGACAAATTAATTCTAAAAACTATCTAGCATATTAAGATTTATGTTCACTGTTGATAAATCAGAAATGGAATCTCTATCCTAATTACAGATCTCTAAATGTTACTAAGAAACAAACATAAATAAAAGAAAAGGCATTAATAACTTGATCTGAACACTAAATGTTTTTTGGCGGAAAAATCAATCCATGCTGTTTATAATAGAGAAGAAAACATCAAATTTTAATATTCCTGCCAAAATAAATGATCAAATGGCTAGCAATGTGACACTCACCACATGACCCCACACTAGAGGGTTCAGAGCATTTGGAGTTTTCTCAATTACAAGCTTATCATCTTTCACTGCAAGAATGGCAACAAGTTACTACATAAGAAACAAATAGGCTTAATGCATTAAGAATTGGGGAAAAGTAAGGTTAAACAAGCCTTCCTCCAGATCTCACAAAAATAAGCTTTAGTATGCTTCCAACAGTGATTAGGTAACCTAAACATTACAAATGGCAGCAGTATATATAAAAATTGAATAATCAGGCATTGTACTCACAAACAAGCCAAGCCCAACCAGAACCAAATTGTGTAGCTGCAGCTAGCTTGAACTCTTTCAGAAATTGATCGTACGAATCAAAATTCTTTTCAATGAGTTCTAGGGTCTCTCCTTTTGGCTTTTTCCCACCTTGAGGTTTCATGCATTCCCAAAAGAACTCATGATTCCAGGCCTGTAGTCACACGAAGCTGAAAAAATAATTATTGTACCAGTATAGATGGGTATGTTATCAAAGAGCAAAACCAATGAAGTCAAGGCAGTATATAGCAAAATGATATGAAATTAGACCAAGGTTTTTGGAACTCAAACTATTAGATCAAGAGAATAAAAATCAACTAAGAATATCATAAATAAAACAATAAGATAAAAAGCTCCCTTCATATACAATTGACCTCCAATTGTAGAAGTTTCTAATATTGAAGACTAGATTTTCATAGGTAGACATAGCAGTAACATGCATCTATGTAAAATTCTTAATATTTTTCATTCCAACTGTTGGTGTTTATCCAATCGATTGCTTGAAATCCTCTAATGAGTAGCCAATTCTTTTGCTTAAAGATTTCAAGTAGTTGGCCAACAAACAGAAGCCAGTTATACAACTATCCTCCTCTGCACTTCAGGTTCTAAAAGACCTAGGAGGGTGATCCTCAACAATATCAAATGAAATGGTACTCAACTCATATCAGGATATTGTTTCAACAAAAATGTTCTCATGAAATATGCCAAGAATTGCTTAGAAATCTGTCTAAATTGGCTAAATTCTTGGAGACTTATGCATTGATGGCTTTGAGAACATAAACAAAGCTAAAAGAACAAACTGCAGAAACATAATTCAAAATGTCTTTATCATGAATGACCTTGGACTTGTAACCAGATTTCTTACTCAGATTGGTACCTTGAATCCTCGGCAACAGAGTCAAAATATAATGCAAATGTTTTCTAAACAACAAACTAAGAACAATTTCAACAAAGCCTATACATTACTGTCTTACAATAATGCTCTCTGAATTTAGATTCATAACCAATTCTTCTTAACAATCCCTAAACATATTAACACTCTCAATATTTATTATTTTAAGAGGGGCAAACGCTTTTGACCCAAAGCTATGAACCGGTGAGGTCACAAACAAGGGACCTCATCCCCAATATAAATTCTCAACAATTACACCCCAATGGGATTTGAACCTTGATGGAAAGCACAACAACACAACAACTTAACCATCACACCATGCCACTATTGGCCAACACTCTCAATATTTCAGATACAACAGTTTAATCCATTATTTTAACAAAAGCGAAACATTCACTTGCACAATAATGCTGCTGTACCCCAAAATTAAAAATTTTGTTACACTTAGACATTTTGAAGAAATGAGTAAAAGTCTTGTTAAATCAGTCAAAAAGGTCAAAATTTGGGTGTGCATGTCTTGCATGAGGGGTTAAAATGCAAAATTTTCAAAATCTAACGATCTGGGTCTGCTAAGAGCGACCTAATCTACAAAACCCAAATCTCAATTATTCATCCCTACTTTTTAGGAAAACTGCTATTTTTAGAAATTTTCTAAAAATAGTTACTTTTTTTGGGTTTTTCTGGGTTTCTTTTGAAACGGATACTGGCAAGACTTTCTAAAAATAGAAAGTTGGTCTGTTAGAGTTCAAACTGATTTTGATTGGCTCAAAATACGTCCATATCAGGCTGGTGCAGTCAGAATCTCAAAATAATCAGTTTTGCCCTAGTGGGTCTATTTTGCTTTTTCATAAGCATATCAGGAGCTCCTAGGTCATCAATGGAGGTCAGTCAGCTGCCACGCGTCAAATTCAACACTCAGGTGTTCAACAGAAGGTGAGTTGGTGAGCAAGCACGAAGAGCGAAAAAAGAGGTGAAAATTGTGAAACGTTTCTAACACTGCTTGTCATGGGCGCCCCAAGAGAGAATAGACGCCCATCTTTTTAGGGCATTAAAAGTTGAAATTAGGGTTTGAGCCTCCAATCAAAGTTGCTCAATCTTCTTCTAGCTTCGCAACGAATCCAATGGTGTAGCCATCGGATCATCCAGTCGTCCGGGATTCGAGGCCGAACAAGGAGGATCCAAACAGAAGTCAGAATGAAAAAGAATGAAAATCATCAAAATTTGACTAAGTCTGGGAACTTTGGGCGCCCTTAGTGAAGAAGGGCACCCAGCTTTTTGGAGCACCTAACTCAGTAGTTAGGGTTTGTGAATATGCTCAATCTCTTCAGTATTCAACCAGCTCCGCAACGCTTGTCTCCGTATGAGCACCCGACTGTCCAATCTCCAACAGATTTAGATCAAGTTGGAACATACAGAATGAAGGTTTGAACTCGAAGGTGGAAATCAAGAAAATGGCTAAGTCTAGAGGTTTTGGGCACCCCAGGAGAGAAGAGGCGCCCAAGTTTTCAAGGGCCTTAACAGATGAATTTGCAGATGTAGCTCTAACATGATTTCATCACAGTTGATCCGGCTCTCCAACGAGATATTCAGCACGTCAATCGGAGTTTGCAGTCGCCAAATACGAGAAGCTGAACAAAGGGTTTGATGAGAGCCAAGAATCAAGATTCAAAAGCAAACATGAGAAAGTGAAAAATATTCTAACTCTGGTGAGTTTGGGCGCCCCAGCTTGCTAGGGGCGCCCAAACTTTTGAAGGCCCAAATTCAACTGTTTAATGAAGTTTCTCCCAGGAGACCCCTCTTAATATCTCCTCAGCTTCGCAACGAGCATAACCATCAGTCAATCCGATGCCCAGATCACTAGATTCGACAAGATCTGTAGAAGAAGAGTTGATGAAGAAATTGAAAATCATAAAAATGGCTAACTCTGGACAAAATGGGCGCCCCTGGAGGAAATAGGCTCCCATGAATTCAAAGGTCAAATGAAGTTTTTAGCCGGAGACGCCTCCAGAACAATCTTCTCAGAACGGGTCAGGCTCCGCAATGAATCATTCAGCTCACTCATCAGATTAGTTTGCAAGCCAAAAATCGAGGTCAAAGTTGTGAAAAGTTGAAAATATCAAAAAAAATGACTAGCACTGCTTGAAGTGGGCGCCCCTAGCCAAGAAGGGCGCCCAACTTCCCATGCCTTAGTAGAATTTTCAAGATTTTCAAAATTTCCAAGTTTGTGAGATGAAAGATGGACGTCCAGGTTCAATGAACAGGGGTTTTTAGGGTTTTGAGGATGAAAGCAAAAGAAAGCAAGCTTATTTCAAACCCTAAGTCTATTTAATACATCATTTCAATGCAAAATTCATCATTTTTGCAGGTGGCGTCCTATTGTGACCTTTTTCACACATCGCCCCATTCAAAATGGGGACCCCTAATTTTTGCTCCATTCTGGTCTTTTGGCTTTGGTTTTTGTCTCTCTCTCTCTCCGTCTGTCTCTTTTCTATGGTCTGCTTTCTGGGGACGTTCCCGTCTGCAAGTTTCAACGTGATTTTGGCCAAGTCTGGAAATTAGGGTTTGAGTCTTCCTAGTCAGACCAGGGTCGAATAAAGGCGATAAATTGAAAATTGAGCTTAACATTGTTGTCAGTGTGCTTCCAGCAGACTTCCAACCAGGTTTCATCAGATTCTAAGGTACTTACTATTTTTAGTAAGTGTGAAATTACAGCAGTTTTGAGATTTTACAATCGTTTCACATGAATACAAAGTGATTTGCGAAAACCTTTTTTAGCTGGCCATAAATTCCTGGTTCAGATGCAGCTTTGCATGTCCATATTCCTTCGGTTTTTCGAGACCTTGCAACGATAAATGCAAGACGAGACGACCACTTTCGGATTCAGCCTTCCAAGGCTATTTTTAGGGTTTGCATGTCGGAGTTTCTTTTGCATGTCGGGTGATTCCTGATGGGTTTTTCGAGACCTACGCGATGGTGTGACATGCAAATGGAGATTCTCACTCAGTAAGGAACTTGCTATTTTTGGCAGGTGTGTCCCGGCAGCCACTTCCCAGCAGTTCAGAACCACGAGCCGATCGCAGTGCCACAGAAACGAAGAGAAACAGATGTCATTTGATACGCATGCAGAGCGAATTAGGGTTTCTAGCTTTGGGACCCAAAAATAGGCGTAAAAAGTCAAAATTTTCGAAAACCAGTGTAAACCACCGCAATCAGCATTCTTCAGGCTATCTGCTGGTGAAATTTCAAGTTGATCGGAGCACTTACTATTTATAGTATGTCAATTTGGAAACTGGCTAAAAATAGTAAATTGAGTGCATGCGCCGGTGTCACCCAGCAGGTCACGTGGTGAGGAGCGCCTCATTCAAATTTCATGTCGATCGGAGCACTAGAGCTATCAGAAACATGAAGTTACTATTTATAGTAAGCCACCTTCAGAAACAGGCTAAAAATAGCAGGGTGACTAAAAGTGGCAGTGCCGACAGGTTGATAAGGTTATGAGGATGCTACGTTCAAAATTTCAAGATGATCCGAGCTTCAGAAGCGCAAATTCGGAGAACTTGCTAAAGATGGCAGTATCAACAGAACAACGAGGTCATAGGGATGCAGTGTGCAAAATTTCAAGTCGTTCGGAGATTCAGAGGCGCAAAATCAGAAGACTTACTATAAATAGTAAGGCATGGAAGAACTGGCGAAAATGAAGAAAAATGGCTAAGGCATGAAAAGTTCATCCTGCTCTCATGCCAAAATGCGCCCAGCTCAAGGTAGTGGCAGGCAAAAAATTTCTAAGTCTGAATTCATCCTCTTACCTCAGAATGCGCCTAAGTTGATGGAGTTGAGGCATAAAAAATTCTAAGGCAAGCATTTCATCCTGCACACATAGCTAAATGCGCCCTCATCAAGCTAGAAGTCAAGAAAAAGTTTTTATCCTTCATCACATGGAAAATGCGCCCACATGCAAGCTAGCAGCATTCAAAAATTTTCTAAGTATGAAGTTCATCCTCCTAGAGGCCTCAAATGCGCCCATCTTGAGAGAAGGTCAAACAAGTCAAAGAGTTTTGTCCTCCTCCCATGCTAAAATGCGCCCAAGGAAAAGTTGGTGCAAGGTATTTGAAAATTTTTCTAAGTATGAGTTTTGTCCACCTCACATGCTAAAATGCGCCCATCTCTCAAAAAGTCAAAAGAGTCAACATCTTTTATCCCTCTCCCTATGCAAAATGCGCCCAAATCAGGGCATGTAAAGACAAAAATGAGGAAGTCAAGGTGGCGTTGGAATCTTCATCCACTACATCATACAAAATGCGCCCAGCTTGCAAACTCGTCCTCCTCACCCTCCTAAATGCGCCCAAACTTGTGCATGTCAAGACAAAAAAGCGAAGTTGAAGAGTCATCCAGTTGATAGGTTCAAATGCGCCCATGTTTGGATAGTAAATGGTGAATAAGGGTGGTAATTGAGGTGGGAATTTTGCTAAGGCGTGGTAAATCCAAGGTGAAAGCTAGGCATTATCCTCCATCATGTGTAGAATGCGCCCAAGGTGGTGGGCCTTAGAGAAAATTGCCTAGGCGTGATCCTAATCCCTCTTCAAATGTTATATGCGCCAAGAGTGAGGGGAGTTATAAGGTGTTAAAATATTTTCTAAGGTGGTGAAGGAGAGTATTGGGCGTGATTTTTTTTAAATTTCCTCTCAAGTGTGATATGTGCCTAAGGTTATAAAGTGTTGGAAAATTTCCTAAGGCGTTGAAAGGGATATGTGTGCTAGAAAATATTTCAAGATGGTGCTAAGTATGCGCCTAGGTATGAAGTGAAATATAAATTGAAGTGATGAAATATCTCTAAGGCGTTGGAGTTAGATAAAATTGCCTTGCGAGTGTGAAGTGAAATACTAGTGTGGAGCGGGAAATAAAAATGTGCTAGGCGCCTTCGTGAAAATTTTCTTGGAGTTGATATTTTCACAAGCAAAATTGATCGAGTTGGATATAAATTTTCTAAGGGAAATTTTTTTCAAAAAATTTTCTAAGGCACAAAATATTTTCTCCCTTAGAAAAATGCCTAAGTCTGATGAGGTGGTGTAATTTTCCCAAAGCACGAGCAGAGTCACCAGAGGTGAAGTCAGTGAATGTCAGCTCCACAAGATTGATTAAAATTTTCCAAGTCAGAGCAAAATTCTCAGAGGAGATCGAAGAACGAGAATAAATTTGATGAAAGAATATTTTCTAAGGTTCAAAATTCAAAAAAATTAAATGAACCCGTTCGTTGGGTACCCATGGATTCATCGCGTTCTGGAGAAAATTTTCTTCTGGGTATCGAAGATTGCCGATGAGGAGTTGATTTTAAGGTCTTCCACAGTTTGTCGAGGATTCTGGGATGAAGATTTTAAGTGGGCACCAGGTTGATGAATTTTCCTAAGGGAAGATTTGAAAATTTTCTAAGGCAAATATGAAGAAAATGTGTTCTCAAGGCGAAATTCTCCAGACGATGAATTTGAAAGGAACTGCCTAGGTGAATTTGCTCAAATTCTTCGTGAAGATAGTTTTCTTGAGCCAGAGATGAATAAAATCAAGGTTGTTAGAGCTCCAGCAGGTGAAATGAATTTCTTGAAGATGCAGTTGAAGTAGATGATACGCCCTTGAAGAGGATGGATTGAAAATTTGGCTAAGGCATGAAGAATTGGAACGCGAAGGCGATGAACGCTTGAAAATTGGAGCGTGAGAATCGGGTAAGTAAGTTAAGATTATATTATGAAGTGTTCTAATACCCTTCTCCTTGCTTGTTTTGCAGGAGGAACGTCGAGGCCAGAGCACGATGACTTGAAGTGATGAAGCACGATGATATTACAACCCTCGGAGGAAGATAAAGTTACAAGTTTCAATCTCGAAGGAAGAAAAGGTTGCAAGAAATTGACTTAGTATAACTCAAGTGACAAAGATGAAGACCCTCAAGTGGCAGAAGTCAAAGAGCAACGCCAAGAAAGAAGATCGAGAATAGTGTGAACGCGTCTACAAACGGAATCTTCTAGAAGGAATAATGGACATTATGGCTCATTTATTACCCCACTCTCCTTTGTGGCGGTTTTTAGGGCAAGTCTTGTTTAGGGCTGAGGTGGCACGATTCTGGCCACTCTATTAATTGTAACCCTAGCCGTCTTTTGGGACTTGGCTAGCTATATAAAGGGGGAGTCCCCCTCATTTGTAATTCATTAGACATTAGATTAGAAGTAGAGTTTAGACGTCAGACTAGAGAGTAGAGCGGAGGTACTTTAGTTGTAATATCTTAGCATAGTAGTTTAGATTGAAAAGGAAGGAAAGTCTTCCCCTTTGGATACTTTGTAAGAAGTTGTCATGTATGCTTTCATAATAAAAGAATTTTCATTGATGGTGAATTCTTCTTTGTTGTGAGTAGTTGTTGAGGCTTCTTCGTCCTTCCAATTCACGTAGCATCTTTAAGTAGCTTAAAGTAAAGTAGTTTTCATTATCATGCAAGTAGATGTTAGTTGTGGACTTGTGGTGTTAATTGAGGCAACTTCATTTTTATCCATACCACTAGCGGCTTGCTGACGGCATGTTTGCCTTGTGTGGTCAACTGGAAAACTTCACAAACTTAACTTCGATTGTGATTCATGTGTTTGTATGCGTCGTTCTGATGGTGCTTACATGTTGAGTTATAATTTGAAAACCTTTTGTCACTCCCTTGAAGATTGCACCGACTTTGTGTAAGTTGTCCGACGTGAGGCGGAGCAGAGTCTGGTCGAAGTCTGTCAAGATTGATCCCACGTCCCGTCCTTAGATAGAATATGAACACTCTTATCCCTACACTCTTTTAATTTCAGTTCATTTCTGGTTAGAATTAGGAAATTTGTGCTCCCTTGCCTAATCATCCAAATCATATGAAAGCCCTTAGTCCACTGTCTGTTGTCAGCTGTCGAACAATTGTGTAAGTCCCCTTGACATACCAGCAAAATCACATCAAGCCAAACTGAGCCTATTCGCACTGAAAGAACCTTGGAGTTGAATGCACGAACTTTCTGGCAATCTTAGCGTGCGGAATACTTTGATCAAGAGAGAATAGAGCATCCGTTGGGAGACTTTATTCTGTGTTGGTGCGGTCTCAAAAACCACGTCAACACGTCCCAAGGAGAAAGTTGGAGCAGCAAGTTTGAAGAGTTTTTCATAATTCAAGAACTCAAGTTTGCTGGTTATTCATTAAATTTTTCAGACCAGCAAGCATAAGGCCTTGCTTTTTCAAGCTTTTTCATCTAGAAGATCAAATTTTTCAAGAAAAGGCCAAGATTTTCAAATTTTCAGCCATCTGGGTCTTATCATCTTTTTCTTCTGAAGAAATTTTCAAGAACTTCATCAAGTTGCAGCAGCTGCTTTTGCTTTGCATGTCAGTGAAATCCTTAGTGCATTCAATTTTCAATCATCTGGGTCCTCTCAAATCAGTCTTCTGAAGAAAACCCATATCACAGCTTTTTTCAAGAAAATTCCAAATCCTAGGGTTGGCTGCTTTTTCGATCAGCCATCAGGGTTTTGTGAATCTAATCAACTAGGTCCATTTCTAATTGTATTCTGAACAAAACCCAGGTGCCAGCTTTTTTGTGAAAAATTGAAGAAATTAGGGTTTGCTGCTTTTTCAGTATAAAATCAAAATTTTCGAAAACGAATGATCTGGGTTGTTTTGCAACAAAATTCTGAGCAGAACCCATATCTCAAAAAAAAATTCAAAACTTTGTCCGTTGAAGGAAGAAAAATCAGCATTCTAAAAATAGTAAGTTGCTCAAAACTTGTCTGAACCTAGGCGAGTTTACAGTCATTCTTCAAGGTTTTCCGAAATGGAGTACACTCACAATGTTTTCAAGACTGAATCAGCTCTCTATCATGATTACATCAAAACAACTGAGACAGACTTGCATCACATTAAGCCGGTGTTTGATCTACACGCTTTGGAGAGCGCAGGCAACACTTCGATCAGAAACCTGGGACACTCTGGACTCCTCGCAGCAGCGTCTATTCCTATATCAATTCAGAGCCTCGAGTTCGTAATCGCTTGCATCAAGCATTACAACCCGGCTAGCCACAAACGAGATTCAATCAGTTGATGTCAGGTTGATTTGCAATTTGAAGCCTGATATGATCGAGAGTTTCATTGTTAGAGGAAAAGAGATCTTGGCACGGATGTTTCAGTTGAGAGAAAACGCTCATGAGCTACGTCAAGGTATCCAAGGGTTTGAACAAACATTGGCTGAAGTAAAACCAAGGCATGAAATCATCATTGCTGATTTAGATACAGCCTATGGTTTAGTAGTTTCAAAAGAACATAAGAGGCAGATCCTTGCTTGGAGAGAGCGTCATGTTTTCAAAGTTAAAACTTACGAGAGGATATCTGAGGAATTTATCGCCTACAGACAAAGGGTGATTGAAGCTCTTATTTTCATCAATGAGTTTGTCACAGAGATTCCTTCTAGATACAGTCTTGAAGATGGTTCCTACATCGGGCTTGATGAAGTACAAACTCAATTTCAGAGTGTTGTTCGCAGCTGTGATAGCAGCAATCCAGTTGGCGGGAGGATGAGTCATATTTCGATGATGTTAGCAAAGTTTGAGAAGGCAGCCAATGAGGTCGAAGATTTCCGAAGATCAATTGCAAATGGAGAGGATATCTTAGAAAAGCGCAACTTTGCTATTGATGGGATAGATGCACCGAACTGGGACACAGTTTCCTGCTTTTTAGCGGATGTGATCGAGATTTAAAACAGCTTTCTTCTAGAAGCTTTCTTTCTGCTTTCTTTCTATTCTTGGAGAAATTCTTATCCATTCTTTAAAGAAGAGAAAGAAGATAAATGTAATAGTTGGCGTTTCCCGCTTTTTCCTGCTTTCTTAGGTGTTAGATGTTATCTTCTTTCTAGATTTAGAAATAAAGTTTGCTTGCTGAGCAAGCCCTAGATTGTGAAAGCAAGGAGATTTTAGGGTTCCCTACTCCTCTACTTGCCTATAAATAAGAGCCTTTGCTCATTAGTTTTCTTTTAACCATGCTAGTGATAACAAAACGCTGAGCCTATTGTGCCTTCTATTTGTTATTCAAGTGTTGTTCAATTGTTATATGATAGCGAATTGTTGAGTCTCTTTTAGCCAACAAGGAGTTGTTGTAATTGTTGTTCCTATTGTGTAAGAAGAAGATTGCAAGCCTCTTTAGCTACAAGTTCTTGTTCCAGGCATGTTAGAAGTAGATTATGTTCCAGAAGTTTGAGAAATAAAATCATGAGCCTCCTTTGCCTTGATATAACGTCTCGGATTTCCGTTATTTGTGTTATGCTTTTATGATCTTAATTTCAGCTTACATTGAAGTGTGTAGATGTTTGTTGAGAAAGAGTTTATTGAAGCACTTTGTCAAAGAATCAACCTTGTTCATTTCTAGTTTCTCTTGCTTTGCGTATTACTTGAGAAGTTAGAAACGTCTTTAGCTTAAGTTAGTTGTAGTTGAAATTCTTAAAACATAAAATCTCAGCTGCGGCATTTGTGTTTAATAAACCTTGTGCTCTAGCTGATCAAAAAGATAGGCAACTTAGTTTTTAGTTTACTTTCTTTCAACACCATCAGCAAGAGGGAGCTTCCCCTCCTAATTTGCAAAGCAGTTTTACTGTGCATAGCTATCCGTTTCAAATACACATTCGAGAGGTGCGAATTTAAATGCCAACAAATGCAAAGATGAATATCAAAAGATCCTTGATCAATTTTATTCATAGGAGTAGCAAAATGTACATTGGAGACAATTGCTATTGAATCTATCACAATGTATTGATATTTTTGAAAATGTATACCGCTGTACAGAAATTTTAAATCTGCATTTTTCTTCTTCCCTGAGAAACCTAGACAAAACTAGAACAAGCTATGATAGAACTTTCCTACTTACAAAAATCCAAGATCCTTTCAAAATGGCCTGGAATTCCCTTTTATAGACACAAGGGAGCAACAAGCTAAAAGCCATGGACAAATGTCACATTTTCATTTGACAACTTGTCTGAAGGATCAAACCAAAACCAGTACAACTTCTTTGCAAAAGACAAAAAGGTACAATACTAGAGGTCAAAATAGTTGTAAAATTTTTGCAACTGATAGCACCGCTTCAAAATTTTGGCTCTCTACCCTTTTAAAGCTTCTGAAATTCACAAGGTAGTGTCATATTTGTAAGGGTACATAAAAATTTTGTATTAGGGTTGTGAAGAAACCCTAAACCCTTGTCGATGCACCTTGAACTTTATTTCTTTTTCTTCGTTGATTGTCTGCCTCGATCACTTGGTCCCTTAAGTTGTGTCTTCAAGGCCTTCGCTCCATCTTTTGACCAGCCCCATTCACCTAAATATCGGTTAAGAACACTCTCTTTTATATGCCTTAAATGAATGCTTAACTTTTGTGCTTCGTCGGGCCCCACAAGACACATGGCATTATTTTGCAGACTCTTCGTTTCGTAGGCGCTTTTCATTTTGTTATTGTCTCCCCACAAACATGCGAAATAACAATGCACATCCCCTCCCTCCTGACTTGGATGGGTCCTCCAAGTCACATCCAAGATCCAAGATCCTTTCAAAATGGCTCGGAATTCCCTTTTATAGAGACAAGGGAGCAACAAGCTAAAAGCCATGGACAAATGTCACATTTTCATTTGACAACTTGTCTGAAGGATCAAACCAAAACCAATACAACTTCTTTGCAAAAGACAAAAAGGTACAATACTAGAGGTCAAAATAGTTGTAAAATTTTTGCAACTGATAGTACCGCTTCAAAATTTTGGCTCTCTACCCTTTTAAAGCTTCTGAAATTCACAAGGTAGTGTCATATTTGTAAGGGTACATAAAATTTTTGTATTAGGGTTGTGAAGAAACCCTAAACCCTCGTCGATGCACCTTGCACTTTATTTCTTTTTTTTCGTTGACTGTCTGCCTCGATCACTTGGTCCCTTAAGTTGTGTCTTCAAGGCATTCGCTCCATCTTTTGACCAGCCCCATTCACCTAAATATCGGTTAAGAACACTCTCTTTTATATGCCTTAAATGAATGCTTAACTTTTGTGCTTCGTCGGGTCCCGCAAGACACATGGCATTATTTTGCAGACTCTTCGTTTGCAGGCGCTTTTCATTTTGTTATTGTCTCCCCACAAACATGCGAAATAACAATGCACATCCCCTCCCTACTGACTTGGATGGGTCCTCCAAGTCACATCCTGCTAATGTTTACATGCAGCGTCGTAGTAACTTCCAGCGATATCATTACTATGGATAAATTAACTAATAGCTCTCAAGCTATTTAATTTATTATTATGAGTCAAAAGGCACGATTTATAAGGACACTTCGATTTGTTAATAAAGATAAAAATTAAATGAAGAGTCACCATCTTTTGTTAAAGGTTAAATATTTTCTAAAGAGACGCAATTTCTTACAAGGCTGACCTTGTTCTAAATGGTGCGATTTTCAAAGAAGACGTCTTTCCCTCGTGGCTGACCAGCTTGGCAAGAGACACGTCCTTCCCTCTAAAGATGTATATATACTTGATGTTGTTATTCACTATGATCATCAAGTTAGAATTCAAGTTCGATTCATTCAAGCAAGTTCAATTCAGTCAAGTGCGAATTGCATTAAGAGCAGATTGCGAATTGTTTCAAGGGCAGAGTTAGATATTGGAAGGTGCAGATTATCATCTGCCATTGTATCTTGTGTAGGTGCTGAAGGTTGGCCTTGTTATTGGCCTCATTGTAAAGAGGATTGTTGCCTCTATTTATATAGATAAGAGAGATCTTTGTTGCTGGGGTTTTCTCCCTCAAGAGGGTGGTTTTCCCAAGGTATCTGCTGTGTTATTGTGTCTGATTTTGAATTAATTTTCTGTGCATTAATCTGATCATTGAAAATTATATGGTATCAGAGCGGGTTTGAGAGGATCGTGATCAGATTATTTCTAATCAGCAATACCCTAGTTGTTCATCTATCTACATTAGTCAAGATGGTGAACGGTTTGAAGATCGAGGATAGACTCGAGGGTGCATCCAACTTCACATCATGGAGGTTTAGGATCATGCTTACCTTGCGTGAAAATGACTTGGGTGAGTTCATAGAGTCCAGCGTTCCTGAACCTGAGGAGGAAGAAGCGAAGTTACAATGGGTGAAGAAAGATGTTAAAGCAATGAAGATATTCGTTGATTCCATCAAGGATCATATTGTGCCTATCGTCTCTAAGTTGAAGACAGCGAGAGATATGTTCAAAACATTGGAAGAGATGTACGAAATCAACAATACCAGTCGGGCACTTGCACTAAAGCAACAACTTCATCATGTGAAGATGGCGAAAGGTGAATCAGTGATTGCATACTTTATGAGGATTACAGATTTGAGAGATCAGCTCTCGACAATAGGGCATATGGTTGATGACAAAGACCTGACTATGCTTGCTCTCAATGGTCTACCTTTGTCTTGGGAATCTTACATTCAGGGAATCAGTGCAAGATCGAAATTGCCTAAGTTTGATCGCCTAAGATCTGATTGCATTCAAGAAGAATCAAGGTTGGTGGCAAGAGGCGTTGGTCAAAGTTCAAAGAATGAAGACATTCATGTTCTCGCCTCCCATGCATCAAAGAAGAAAGGAAAAGATGGAAGGAAAGGATTCTTCAAGAGGAATCGGGACAAGGGAAATGATGATGCACCTCCATTTAAGAAGAAGAGGGATATGTCCAAGATTCAATGTTTTAGATGTGACAAGTTTGGGCACTTCGCCAAGTATTGTCCAACTAGACCTAAGCAACAGGTCACCGTTGCGGATGTTGATGATGCCTCTCCTCAAAAGGATTCAAGTGACTATTTGTTTTATTCGGCATTATCAAGCAGTGTACCTTCCGACACCAACACTTGGATAATCGACAGTGGTGCTTCACGTCATATCACTAGCTTTAAAGAGCACTTATCAAGTTTGGTGGAAAAGGAGTCTTCTGAACAAGTTATCATTGGAGATAATGCTAGCTACTCCGTGAAGGGAATTGGGACCTCTACACTTCATTTGGATTTCGGCATATCACTTCAATTGGGTAATGTTCTTTATGTTCCTGGAATCAAGCGCAATCTTATTTCTATATCAGCTTTGGAAGATAATGGATATCAAGTTGCCTTCTCCAAAGGAAAAGTTCTAGTGTGGATGGAGAACTCTAGCTTCAAGGATGCTCAAGTAATTGGAGTTAGACATGAAAACCTTTATAAGGTTTGCACACGTTCTTTACAAGCTTTGGTCCATGACTCTTCAAGTCTTTACGATCTTTGGCATCGAAGATTGGCTCACTTACACTTCCGAGCCTTACCTATCATGGAGAAGATGGTGACAGGCCTCCCTAAGTTCAACCAGGACCACGAAGGTACATGCAAGGGCTGCGCATTGGGTAAGAATATTAAAGCCCCTTTTCATAGTAGAGAAAATAGATCTAAGTGTATTTTAGACCTTATTCGTTCTGATTTATGTGGACCTATGTCTGTTCCTTCTTCGAGTGGTTTCTTGTATTATGTTCTTTTCATTGATGATCACTCTAAGAAGACTTGGATTTATTTTTTGAAATCTAAAGAGTCTGAGGAAGTGTTGGATAGGTTTAAAGAGTTTAAAGCCTTGGTAGAAAATCTTTCTGGTAAAAGAATTAAGGTCCTCAGATCTGACAATGGTGGAGAATACACCTCTAGTAGTTTTCAGAATTTTTGCACTGATGCAGGGATTAAGAGGGAGTTTTGTGTTCCCTATAATCCTCAACAAAGCCGGTGTTCTGCGAGAAGAAGAACAAAGCGATCGTGGAAGCGGCAAAGGCCATGATCCATGATCAAGATTTGCGACCTTCCTATGGGGCCGAAGCTTCAGGACAGGCGTGTATGTATTTTGAGCAGTCCCTCATAAGGTCCTGGAAAACATGACTCCGGAAAAAGCTTTTACAGGGAAGAAGCCTGAAGTCGGTCATTTGAGGATCTTTGGATGTCTTGTCTATATTCATGTTCCCAAGGAAAAGAGAACCAAGTTGGAGCCTTCTGGCAAGAAGAGAATATTTGTGGGTTACAGTGAGACATCAAAAGCCTACAAAATTTACATTCCAGGACAAAAGATGATAGAGATCAGTAGGGATG